>JAHZND010002749.1:0-13640 GCA_027744115.1 Acrocyrtus sp. NNG-2020
TCGAGTAGAGCGTGCTCAGTATTTCTACTGTCTAAATTGACAGTAATGTACAAAAAGCAAGTAATATTAATTTTTTGCAAAAATTACGAATTACCTTATACATAGCTATGATCATGTTTTATATAACTTTTACTCATTCGTTTCACTCAAAGTTTACCTGTTTATCTGCAACTGCCTCGAAATCTCTCCAAGAATTTAGTCTTTTCAGACCACACACCTCACGCCAGTCATTATACGGTGGGATACCATGGTCTCTAGCACGCTGAATGTTCAAGGCTATTAAATCGAGACCGAAGCCAGACTGACCTTCAAACAAGTGATTGGTCACCTTTGGGCAATCAAAATATTCATATGAAATTCAGCTGCAATGGCCTTTCGTCGCAGCTGGGGGCAAGAAATATGCAATAAACCAAATAATCAAAATATATTTCATCACGTACTGATTCTGATGCGAAGTGGTCCATCCTTTGAGATTCTTGATTGGCCAAGCCTCGGACCAAATCATCATATGCGTCATATATCTCGAAAGGCTGGAACTGGGTTCTGGAGAATGCTAAATTCTTGGAAGCTCCAAATGGATTGAACAATCTGTCGGTTTTTGCGCAATAAAAAAAGCGCTCGTGAAAGCTATTCATGCCAATTGCAGACTAAACTTTTTGCAAAGATAAATTTATAAGCTCTATTGTTTTTACTTGATCGTTCCTTGCACCATGCTGTGCCCAAATCTAAAAGCGGCTGAGGCGAACACATTCGTGATCGACGGATCAATCGCTAGGATTATACAACTGGGTATTCCCTTTCTGAGTGGGAGTGAGCTCAAACGTTCTCATATAATCGGCACCGAGAATTAATGGGAGATACTCGTTGTACGTAATATGCTGCAACTCGGCAACAACGATTCTCCTTGCTTCCTGGTATAAGGTTTCGTCACTCCAGTGAGGATTCATTTTCTCCAGTTCCCGAGCTACCCTGTTGTGTTCTCGGAACCAGACTGTGTGTATTAGGGCAAGTTGAACTTGCTCATTTACGCGGAGATCTCCCGCTCGGAAACAAAATCTTTCTTGCTTCGTGTCCGAACATACGTCAGGGCTGGCAGGCATGAGTTCCCTGCCATTAAAGCTTTGCTGAAGGAGACGTCCTCCTTGACCTTCACGAAGTGAACGGGCTCGCCTCTCCGTGGATCCATACACTTGTGAGCCGTCCAGAAAATGAGTGATTTGATTTAGCTGCTCACGCGGACCAAGATTACATTCTTTCCTTGGCGCAGGCAAACTCCTGTTTTTTTTATTATTGCAATTTATATTCTACTGACACTGCATTTTTATTAAGATGAACAATTGAACACTGTAAAAACTACCTGACAAACTCCATGCATCGCTGATTGAAGTTTCGATAGAAAGAGTCCGCCGATGGAATTTCAATTGGGAAGCAGTCAGGATGCCTAAGATTAAGGGCTAATGGTTGACCATCTTCACAGCAGGAGATACCTGTTGAGTTCTCTCCCTTCACAATTGGCGTATCTTTGGATGGAATCCCAAAGAAAAATTATAATGCAAGTCAATATTTCATAAATTTGCCAGTTTGCGAGGCAGAACTCGCTACTTACGTGTTAAATCATGATCCGTAAATTGACCTGAAAAGTGAAACATCAATTTTTAAGTATGCTGCTAAAAGATTTGAAGCCAAAGTAGTTAGATATTTTTTTATTCTTCTATGTACCCCACTGCATAACCATCAACGTCAAATTTCTATACGGTCTGTTTTCATCCACGATGAACTGCTCACTAATCAAACGCGCGGAAGGCAACGGCTGTCCATTTGATTGGACACGTGGGCTGTTCACTCCATCGCCGTATTTAGGGGGAAGCACTCGCTGAAAAGCGGATTGGCTCTTTCCTGATAAAAATGGACATTTAGCTTGAATTAAATACCTAAATGAAATCATAAATCAACAGTAGTATCCAGCCACGTCTCAACTTACCCCAGTCCACATTCTCCTGGTTGTTACAGCTTCCATCGACAGTTCTATAGGGATAATTTGGATTGCATTGTGACTCTCCTGGACAAGCCCGTTCCGCAGCTGTTCCCCGCACGCTAAACTTTGGCAAAGCGAACGTTCCCTGTAACGGTGTCAACTGGAAACTAAGCGCAATCAGAAAAATGTAAAACGAATGACACGTCATATTAAATGACAAAAGCACCTATCCAAACTGATGCAACAGCGCATCCTGAAACCGGACCTGGATTCAAAGCGTTCCAGTGCCAAAGTGAACCGCTAGTCTTGGTCTCTTCTCAGTATAAAAATAAAACTAAAAAGAGCGCACACACTTTTATTTTTATTATTCCGCTTTTTTTCTCTTACTTGTTTACGACGTTCATAGAAGTTTCAATGTTTAGCTGAGCATTACTTCCAATATCGAGAACTTGATTGGTGGTCTCGAAGAACTTCTGGTGGGATGCTGCTGGAGAGCCTTTGGGAACTGTAACCTATTCATTTGATAATATAAATAGTTCAAAAACAGCAATAATATTAATGGTAATTGTATTAATATAGGTCTATACAAGCACTCTGTTGCGTATCCAGAAAGGATTTTTTGAAAAAGTTTACAGGCATAATAGTCCGTTAATTAAAACGTGCTAAAACATCCTGCGCAACGTGAGTATTAAGTAAGTAAACATGTTCTACTTCCTGTATCCTTTCTGAATGCTTTTCGCATATTCCCATGCGCATTCAGCAGAAGACGCTGCTGCGTGGCCGATTGTAAACAGAATGGTGACCTTAACCTTCTATGAGCGTCTGTCTTTATGGCGCGTGTTTTCCTTTTAAGCTGAGTAATGTGCTCGTGGCGATGATATGCTTCTAGATAACTAACCTTCTTGTTAAATAAGATATCCTGAATTTTCTCGACTCTCAGCTTAAACGTTTGCACACTCATTTCGGCGACTTCTTGAAGCTGTCTGTTTGTAATTTGCGGAAGGGGAACTTCCGGTGGTGGTGGCGGACTGAGGACTCCGTCGTTCCCGACACCAGCCTGGATAGGAATTTTTGGGCGGCTTTGATTAGGCTTCCCACCTGCACTTCCCGTTTTGTCGATGGGGCAGCAGACCCCATTCTGTCCACCTCCACTTCGTAGCTGACAAGGTCTTTCCAGAAGTTGCGGAATTTCAGCGTAAAAGATGGCACATTGAGCTAATGGCTTACAGAGACCTTGCCGCTGCATATCATTACGCAAATCAAGAGATGTGTGAGTTTAGCAGTTCCAACAAAATAGAAGACGTTTAGGTACATACTCCATGCGTGAATTACCTTATCCGGTGTTTGGCACGATGGGAAGTTTTGAGTTGGAGCATCATCAAACACTATATCAAATCTCTGGGAGGCTCCTCCACCTCCACCTCCACTTCCAGATCCTCTTCTTCCGTCCTAACAAGTTGATTTTCGCAAACAAAAATATTTTTCCCATTTCAAATTATGTATAAGCAATGAACTAATTTAAGTAATGATCACACATTTTCTTGTTCTTACATCGCCAAATTTGATTTGGCCATTGACTGCCTTGTACTCGCTGAGAACTACGAGCATACACAAAAGGCCAGCTAGCGTTCTGCTAAAATTCCCCTTCCACTCAACTCGCCAGCGAGTAGTACCACGTTTCCCTTGATATCCGCTCCTAGAGGGTGGTGTAACCATTTTTTGCACTTGTTGACACATTTTCCAGAAACAGCAATTAATTCTGATATATGTGGGGAATCTGTTTACGAGTGCAGAATTCTGATTGATGTTGCGTTGATAGCACTAAAGAGCTTCACTTTCATAACATTTTTGCACGCACATGGGGCAAGAGAAGAATTCACAAGGAAAACCCTACGGCTACATTCCATTTACTCAAATGGATTTTTAAGTAGTTTCACAAATACTGATCTGTAGATAAAGTATGTTCCTTCTGTGATGTGAACTTTTGTCTTCGTATTTGACCTCTGTACTTTTAGCTGTGCGTTTAGTGAACTTTACAGCACCCCTTTTAGTACTGTTTTTCCCACGCTCTTCTAGCTATTTTTTTTCACTAGAAGTTATCAAAGACTGATAGCGACAGTTACGCTAACCTGCGTGCGATCAATGAGGACACGAAATTGTTAATGTTAAAGCAGAATCTTGTAAAAATCGATTGGTTCAAGCGATCAGTATTGAGTATTGACGTTAACTCAGTATTATATTTTTACTAGCATTTTTCACTGTACGAAAACAGGCTTTTTAAAGTTATCTTAGGATGATAACAAGAGCAGTAGGATTCGAATCGAAATGCTCGTTTTTCTTCTTCTCACAAAAGGCACTTGCATATGACTATGCCGCGTGCATGCATCTGCACAACAATCGTTGATCNCACTTGCATATGACTATGCCGCGTGCATGCATCTGCACAACAATCGTTGATCGTAAAACTACACCTCATAAAATGCACTATGCAACTTAGGTATTAT
Organism: Acrocyrtus sp. NNG-2020; assembly: GCA_027744115.1. Lineage (NCBI taxonomy): Eukaryota > Metazoa > Arthropoda > Collembola > Entomobryomorpha > Entomobryidae > Acrocyrtus > Acrocyrtus sp. NNG-2020. Next base: position 4,480 of record JAHZND010002749.1, read on the forward strand.
TGCAAAGAGGGCTTGACGATTGTTTATGACGTTGTCGAAAACTTCAGATCAGTATTTTTTTTGGCTAGCTTCAAGAGTCTTCGATTCGTTGGATTTTCAATGCCAGAAAGTGTTTTTGAAAATGGTGAATTTGCTTTGATTGTTACTGCAATTAAACGTAAATATTTGGGCACATTAGTTGATTAGTCACAAGTCACCAGTCACAAAATTTTTCCAAATTAGCTCAACGGGATGGTGATTACTGCCGATCGGCAAGTGTTGCATTGTGCTTGTTAGGCGGACGACGGATTTTTAGGGCTCCTTCAAGTTTCAAGTGACCATTGCTTTCTTTGGCCGTCCACACTGCTCTGATTACAGAAAGGAGTGACTTTCAAAACAAATACTTAAGTTAATGAATGACCAACTACGACTGCAACTAACCGATTCAAAGAGGTTGCTTGTCTATTCCATTCATTATCGGTAAGACGAGACATTTTACTAGAAACAAAGCGCATAGGAAGGATCATCATCTTTTTTTTACCTAAAGCGAGCAGTGAGCACCCATTAAAATCAATGTACATACATATGTACATGTACCAATGCAATGCACTCATGCTCATTACGCTTTTTTATTGTGTTTTTAGATGGCTCATTCATCATCACTTTTAAACGAGCGTGTACTGCGGTAGTGATACCTGGCTGTGGTCATTTTGTTACTTTGATGAAAAGGACTACTTAAAAATACAGAAAGAACAATAAAAAGACTTGAAGCACTGTATTGGTTTGCTTTTTTAAAGCTTTATGCATATTCCAAAGGAGTACCCAAACTGGTATTTTATGCGTATTTTTTTAAAGTGAGCGTTACAAAACAAGTAGAGAACATTTGGGCTAGCAATGAAAACTTTGAACTTGAAAAAAAGCTAAAAGATATATATTATTGTATGCACATAATCTCCCTGACCGTTCTTAGAGGATCACATAAATGAAACTGGTACGGTACAAGGCAATATATAAAGCGAATAGATCTAGTGTGAGCCTGAGCACACTGACAGATATAAAAAAAAAAGACACATAAATGAAACTGGTACGGTACAAGGCAATATATAAAGCGAATAGATCTAGTGTGAGCCTGAGCACACTGACAGATATAAAAAAAAAGTTTAAAAAAGGGGAGTAGGGTTTAGGGCAGCAGCATTAGGGGGAATTTACACTATCTTTGCAATCGGCATAGCTAAAATTGCTGTAAATAAATACTCGTGTCATAGCTCTAAATACGATGATAATTTGCTAGAAATAGATAGGAAAGAGATTGGAGATTAACGTGATGAGATAAAGAGCTCCAGAGCTGCGTCTTGAGACACGGAACTATTATGCTTTATTATTGCTCTCGCGATACTCAGAATTATTAATATTCAAATTTATGCTTATCCCTACGTTTAGTCACGGGTTGGTAATTCCAACAATATATTGACCGCTCTAGACGATTTTCTTCCTCGTCAGTAAAAAATCATCTCTCCATTTTACGATTGGGATTAGGATTTACTTCGCTAAACAGAAAATCCCTTACTTTCCAAAATCATAATATTGCAGTTTATGTGCAGCACAATTAATGCATTATGCAATTATTATTCTAGTCAGTTAAAGGAAAGAAGGGAATAAATTATTTAAAGTTGTTTATAGGCATAGCTTCGGCATCGACACTTGATCTCCAAATCTGGAGGAGCATGGGGCATAATGAGAAATCCAATTTTAATTCATGTTTTTATTTACTTATTACCTTAATTGAGCATTATTTTCCTTAGCTTCTGTTTGTAGGTATTTTTTACATACTCTGTATTTAGTGTGTTAATCACAGAATTTATTAATTTTAAGAAATAAATTATACGAGGAAGAAAGCCAGTGAGTGGTACCAGTACCAGTCCGCATTTGTTTTCCTAGTTGATCTTGAACTTGCCTCGAGTATTATTAGCATTAGCAAGTAATACTATCATCCGTGAATAATTACTTAATAAATATTCAGAAGTGAGATGCAGAAATAAGATTATTTAGCAAGATTAGAACTTATGAAGTACTATTATTACCTATATATGTATGTACATAATGCGAATTTTGTGAATGAACCATTCATTCTTCATGAGCCCCTAAACAGTACGTACCGATAAGGTACCTATAGGTACAAACATAAATGCCACCACATTTCCTGAAACAAAAGAAGTGATTGTTTTATGAATGAATTGCAAAAACGTACTAGTTAGGCTACCATTTATAAAAAGATATGTAATATTGCTTTGCTCCAAGATTTCATCTTCCAATAATTAAGTGAATTAGGTAAATCCGACCAGCAACAAACTTTCTGTCATTTTCAAATTTTGCATGTTGAGGGCATTGCCATGCTCAACTAATAATAATTAGGTAGATTATCACTTATTTTTCTTAATACTTGGACGAATTCAAAAGAATCAGAAATGCCAAAACGTATCATATTTCACACACAATTTAGAAATGACGTAAACAAAATGTGTAACAATTTAAAAATTTTAAAGCATTTATTTTTCTCAAACCTCGGATACAAACTCGGCTTTTAACTTTCAAAAGTATAACCAAAGACAGGTTAAAGAACTATTTATGCCTTTCTGACTTTTCCTCAGATAAAAAGTATAATTTAAAATAACTTAAAATTGCCTATACTAATAAGGCACATAATAGGCAATTATAGTTTTTTTTGCAATACCTTAAATTATTGGCAGTTTACTTATTTAAAAACTTTTCCAAAAGATTACATAATAAAACTAAAAATTGATGAGTTTTCCTTTAACAGCATGACGGGCTACTCTTTGCCCGACTACTAGGACCATGTTCACCGAGTCCAGAACTTTCGTGCCGATGACCATCACCATCAGATTTAAGGTGAATGATATCATGCCGCTTCTGCTCATTGATCAGCTTCTTCCTAACTTGCCTAGACTGTGCAGGGTAGCTTGCTTGTGTCATTGTCCAATATGTACAACTACCTACTCAGGTTTATCAACTTGAAATTTAGATAGTACGTTGAAAGCATTTCATAACAAATCATATTAAACGTTATGCAGAGGTGGATTACAATAATTGTAATAATAATAATTATCAATTATTGATTTTATTTTTCGCTAATGCCCCTATACTTATGTCATGGCTTGAGAGTTCTCATGAATAATTTAGATAGGGCTCTTTGGTTGCTATATGACTTTTAGACGCATTTTATTAGCGACTCAGACTTTAGTTATCCTTTGTTACATAATAAAAAGAGAAAAACCAGCTAAAAGCTACATTAGATACTTGTCTTATAAAAAGATTTAACGTGTCATGTAAACACATTGAAGCAATGTACCAAATTAAATAATCAAATAATGTAGTGTAGGTAAAGTTAAGTTAAGTTTACTACCAGGATTACATCCATTTGTACAACTAAATGACGTTTTAGACAGAGTTGATTGTTACATACGGAATGATAACGGGACCATATTGTTTTCTTTGGAAAAAATACTATATATTATGTATTAAATAAAATAACTGCACTGTTTATTAGCTCTTTTATGCAATTTAACAGACATACAGATCCAAATCAATAGCATAATTTTAACCGGCTAATAAACAGTGAATAATTGCATCATGTAGAACAAAACAATATAATATTACATAATTTGTAAGTTAATCCTAATACGATTTACTACTATTTAACATTTTGGCTGCTGTTAGGTGAAGTCAGTGAGTCGAAAAACATCTCAACTTCCTCATCTGAATCGGACGATGCTTCCTCTCCAATTTTTGAAAGAGCTTCATTGGGCCTAAGTGAAATCCTACGTGCCGGGGTGTTGTCTAAAGGTGTTGATGCATATTGAGGCTCGGGTCTAGCATCCTCTTCAAATGTCTTTTCGAAGAGTTCTGGACTTTCACAGACTTCCATTACTTCTTCATTCTGCTGTGCAGGAGTACGTTCACTACTAGCTTCTGTGCTCCTTTTTAGCTCTTCGGTCGTTTCTCCATTTCCTTCCTTATCTGTGACCGAACCCCTTCCGTTAAAATCAGTATTGGATGATTGCGGCCCGCTGCAAGTTGGCGTTGGTACTCTCTCGGTAGCTACACTGGTATCCGGATCTTGAATTTCGGACACATCAAACATTGGACGTTTGCCTGCTGCTCCAGCTTGTACTGTCTGCTGTTGGCTAGACGCTGGTTGGGAGCTTTGAGTAGAAATGACAGTGGTGCCTGTCTGTTGCCGTCTTGACGAAATAGTACCCGCGTCATCTGAACCCATAATGTAAGGTCTATTTTCATTTTGGAAGTACTGCCTCAGCCTGCTTACGACGGTATTCACGCCGATTCGGATGGAATACGACATATTGTCTACTTTGTAAACACCAAGAAGACTATCAGCAAGCTCAAACATGTTTGACCGAAGCGAGATTATGATGAACTGGGTAAATTTTGTTCGATCCTACAAACAATAACATTACATTTATATTTATTGGATGTCGTTTGGCTATCATGGAAGTAGAAGTGCCAAAGCCCTCCTTGAAACCTTACCTTAATGTAATTGGCAATAATTGATACGTTTTGGAAGTCAAGAGCTGCATCGATTTCATCCATGACGTAAAATGGACTTGGCTTAAAGTGATGAAGTGAAAAAACTAAAGCTAACGACGACAAAGTTTTCTCGCCACCAGATAGATTAATGATCTTCTTCCAAGTTTTCCCACGCGGCCGCACACTAAGTGAAATTTAGAAAAATATAAAACGTCAAATTCTGTCAAATCAACTTAACTTAAGCCAGTTGCAAACTTCAAACCGACAGTCGATAATATTTCATCTTATATACGATCGCACTATATTATTTACCTGAAATCGATCCCACAAGAAAATGGATCAGCAGAATCTAGAAGATCCAACTCTGCATCGCCGCCCATAGAAATCATGCGAAACAATTCTTTTACTTTTGCAGATATTTTAGCATATCCCTCCATGAACTCCTTCATCCGCTGGGCCTCCAAAGTCAGGTATGCATTGTTTATCAAATCCCGTCTTTTGTTTACAGTATCTAATTCATTAAATCTTTGTAGAAGCATTTCACACTGTAAAATAATTAATTTACATTTTAATTGTTTAACCTTTTTGTGTCGTATTATTATTTTTACTTTTAAATGTGCCACAATAATCTATTCATACTCACAGCTGCGTTATATTCTGCAATCACATTCAAATTTGGCTCTACACGCTGCAGTTTTTGTTGATATTTCTGTAGTCGTGCTTCTAATTCTTTCTCGTTTCCTTCTTCCAGCTGTTCCTCCGTCATAACTTCGAATGGATCGACTTCCACTTCAGGAATATCTTCAAGCTCAAAGTTTCCTAATGACTCAGTCATTTTTCGTTCCCACCTCTCCAAGCCACGAACCTCATCCGACATAGACTGAAAGTTATTGTCAACAGTGACCCTGTGCTTGTTGAGCTTCTTTTCTTCCTGATCAAATTCACTTGCTTTGGATTTCAGTTCTGTGTATATTTTTTCCTTCTCATCACGATCCTCTCCTAATATTTTTTCCTCGTCTTTGATTTCTGTTGCTCGAGTCTGTAACTGTTGACGCTCCTCATTCATAGCTAACATTTTGGTTTCCAATTCCTGCTTTTCATCTCCCAATTTCGACTTCTTAATCTCCAATTTTGTTTTGTTTTTCTCGCAGTTACGCAGTTCAACGTTGAGCTTATTTAACTCTTCTATAACTCTTTTCCTTTGCTCTTTGCATTTATCCAATTTCTTTAAAATCTCTTTCTTTTTTCCCTCTTGTAAGTTTTTTACTTTGTTTGCAAGTTCTTTTGCATTTTCTTCGGCCTCTGCAAACGGTTCCATAGCCCCCTCTAATTCTGCATTAGCTTCTTCAATGTTTCTTTCCATTTCCCGGAGCATTTTTTCGGAAATAGTGGATGCTTTAACCTTTTGTTCCTGCTCTTTAACCAAGGAAGTTTTATAGGGAATCATCTTCTTTGAAGCTTCCAAATCAGACTGGTAGTTTGCCACTTTTGCCTTTACTTCGTCTATTTCCTTCTCAATGTTGCTAGCCTCATCTTCTAACGCCTTTCGTTGCTCACTGACATTTGCTAGTTCATTTTCTGCTGCTTCACATTTAGCCTTCAGATCATCTATCTGTCTCTTTGACATACTGCTTCCCAATCGCTTTGCCATTTCAGAATTGAATTTTCCTTGTCTTATTGGAGCACCTCCTCCATTAAAAGATCCTGAAACACAAAGTTCATTTCTTATGTTTTAATGTTTCACAAAATTGCAAACATTGAAATTCATCCACCCAATAATTCAATAATCAAAACAACGTAAAACATGTTTTTCTTAAATGTACTTACCCGTCGTCTCAATGATTTCACCCTTACAGGAAACCACTCGATGTCTTTCAGATCCACCGTATGCAACTCTGGACGCAATGTCAATATTTTCAGCAACCTACATAAAAATTGCATTATCATTACATTACATTTTTAGAAAAACTAAATCCTAGTCCGGTCGTATATCAAACTAATAATACACAAAAGTGCAACAGTAACAAACTTACTAAAGTATCATAATAAGCCTTGTAGTAAACAGGCGCTAACTCTGGTTTACTGATTTTGAGAAGATCAAAAATTCTCAGAGAGTCCTTGGGAGTTCGAAATGGCTGACGGCAACGATCCTTCAAGTATTGCATCTTATTAACACAAACAAATGTTTGAGCGGGTATTCTGTGATCCTTCAGATATTGAATACATTCAGCTCCAGTTGAGTCAGTATCGACAACCCAATGATCCAGCATGCCAGTAGATGCTGTCGCTGCAATATTGTACTTCTCATCGATGGTAGCCAAATCCTTCACCCTGCCATACAGACCAGGAAAAGATCCCTGATTTTTTGCCGCAAACAATGCTTTATCAACTCGATCTGTCATTTGTCCACCATCCAAAGTCTCTTTTGCGTCCGCATACTGACTTCGAAGTTGCTGAAAAATTGCGCGTTTCTCATACTCCACGTTTGCCAGCTCGCCAGCTTTTTGTCGTAGTTTCTGAGCGTCAGCCTGTTTTCTAGCAATGACTTCTGGTTGAATTTCAGGACCAGCGCCAGACTTTCTTTTGACAATATCATGTAGCTTACTTAATTCCTGCTGCAGTTTCTCTAATTTTTCTTTTTCCTGGGTCTCATTTTCTTTTCCTCTGTTCAACTCCTTTTGTAAAGTGTCTCGTGCAGCCTTCTTTTCATCAACACCAGCTTTAAGCTGGCGATACACAGTGTCTGCTTTCTTTTTTTCTGTAACGCATGCATCAACTTCCTTCATAAGCCGTTCGATATCTCCTTTCGTGGCGGATTCTTCCTCTTGTATGCTTGCATCTAACTCGGTTTTTCTCTTTTCCAATTTTTCAATCTCTTCCTGGTGACGCTGAGGAAGTCCTTCTAATTTTTCGAGTTCTTCAACGACTTTTTCCATTTCCTTCATTTTCTTTTTTCGCTCTTCATTTGATGTTTTAACTTCACGATTCAGTTGAACATATCTTGCATCTGCATCATCCATTGCCTTTTTGTTCTTCCTGTACTTTGCTTCCGCAGTTTGGTATGCCTTTTCTGCTTCCGCATATTCATTGCGACGCTCATCGTTGTACTTCGCTATCTCTTCCAACCTTGCTAGGATGGTATTTCTGGTGGTTTCAAAGTTCTTTCAACTTTTCCGCTCGTTCAGAAAGTCGCTTTCTGAAACCATAAGCTTTTACTTGGTTTAAGGTGTGATTTGTTCTAGTCATCACGTTCTTATTATGCAAATATATTTTTGCTTTCTCCAATGGCTCCTTCAAACCATTCTTATGCTGTTCTGCCAATTGAACCCTTTGTGTTTTATCATCGCGTTCAAATTCCAACTCACCCATCCGTTCTTTCAAGCGAAATAAAGGTCTTTCATAGCGTTTTGTTCCAATTACTTCATCTATAAACTCAAGGAATCCAGTTTCGTGTGTATTTGTTGCTTTCGGAGGCATTTGAGCAATTTGTTCAACTTCACCTTGAAGAATCAGAAATCGGTTGTGAACAATGTCGATTCCTAAAGAGCAAAGCAAAATATCAAGAAATCAGGTTAAAATAAACACTTAAATATTATATTATAAAATTAATCATACTTATTATATATATTAACTATTTTCTTACCATTTCTATTCAGAAACTCTGCAACTTCGGTGAATTGAACTCGTTTATTATTCAACCAATATGCCGAAGAATTGTTAGTGTAAGCCCGTCGGCACACAGTAATTCTTGAGTCCGGAACTATATTCAACTCATTTTCGTTTTCGTCCTCCTCCCCATTATCAATGATTTTTAAAAAGTGAACAGTTACAGCGCAGCTATTAACACGGGAAAGCAACTCCGACTTATGAATAAGGACAGACACCTTCTTGCAACGAATTTTCTTGGCCCGATATCCAAAAACGAAGAGCATTGCGTCAATGATATTACTCTTTCCGTTTCCATTAGGACCAATAATAGCTGAGAAGGACTTGTGAAATGGACCCATCACTTTAATACCTCCATAGCTTTTAAAATTTTCGCATTCAATTTTCTCAATAATCAATCTCTCTCCACGCGTAGGTCGTTCTGTGAGGGACAATTTCGGTGGAATGTAAATATCTTCAACATAATGTCCGCCCTCTTCCAAGTACTCCGCTTGGATGTCTTCTTCATCCTCCTCCTCTTCAGGTGAACGGTGTACCTGATTACCACCATCTGCTTCTTCATTAGGAACTTCGTCAAATTTCGGCACACGAGGACGTTTCCTGGCCCTCTGCGGCGTGTCCGCAGGTCGCTTAACTGGCATGTTGATATCCCTTTGTGGCCAATTACCAGCTTACTGGGATATTTATAACCTTTATAATATAAGAACAAAGAGATCAAAAAATTGGTCAATTATTCACATCAATCTGTGCGTATGTGCATTTCTAAGTCACACTGACCTCAGACCTGTTTATCTATTGGAAAGCTATGTTTGATCAATTTGACTATGTACCCCTTTCCCCTTAATTCTATTCCTATGCAATAATATTACGCTAATGCTAAATATGAATTAAGTATGCATACCTACCTATTTCACCTCGCCTGCATAGCAGACAGACATTAAGCCAAGACCCAA
>JAHZND010002750.1:0-13610 GCA_027744115.1 Acrocyrtus sp. NNG-2020
CAGAAAACTGAGAGTGCAGTTAAATTCTACATGCAAAAGTGTACTAGACTTGCTATTTCAAATTGCGAATTTCAAATATAAGGGAAAAGGGTTACCTTGTAAGTGAAAATATCCCACGGGATATCTAGAATATCATTATTGCATACTAAATACCTATCCCATAATAACATTCTCAGCTAGAGCAAGTCCATTTCTTTTCCTTGGCCTAATGTCATGTTGTGCGTATACAATACGAAAAAAGTTAGACTTTTGCTACATAAATTGGGGAAGTCATGTCGTTTTGGAAGAGAAAATTGAAATTTAATACATAGAAAGTCGACTGGAAAGTAGGATCACTTTCACTTTACTCAACTATTAATGAGTTAGGGAATCTCCTAGATTTGCAGCCGCAGTTCTGTATGAAAACTGTGACTAATGTACGAGGGAAAAGTTGTATCTTTCCCCTTGTTTTCGCTTTTTCATTTCAGCCGTGTGTACATACGAACCAACTCGTGAAAGGAACGAGCACTTACCAAAATGAGAATCTTTTTCTTGCCACTTTCTACCACTTTTTCCTTTGTATCAATCTCTCCATTACAATAGTATTCTTTGCAGTTACGACGGTCAGAGATTTCTTACTAATATAGCTTGCGCAGTTGGCACATGTTGGCTATATTAATAATATATACGGCCACGGGAAATAGTAAAGCTCTTCACAGGTCGTTTCTGCTTTGCCTACTCTGTAATGTGCATACCTAGATATATATGCAGTTAAGGGTCTCCTCCATTAAATCTTAACTGAATAAAGTGAAAGTAAACTTTTGCTTGTTGTACTTTCCGAGCTGAGAAAGAATATACAAAAAGTCGAGAGAGCTTCCGTAAATTTTACATTCTATCCTATTATTTCCTTTGTATTGTATTCCATTTCTATCTATGTGAACTCCCGCTGAACACATTTCACATTTGAACTCTGCAGTCTGCATTTGGGATATATTGCTTGTTGCAGATATCNAAAGAATATACAAAAAGTCGAGAGAGCTTCCGTAAATTTTACATTCTATCCTATTATTTCCTTTGTATTGTATTCCATTTCTATCTATGTGAACTCCCGCTGAACACATTTCACATTTGAACTCTGCAGTCTGCATTTGGGATATATTGCTTGTTGCAGATATCTCATTGGTCGTGTTCGATATATGCCTACACGTATTTGAACAAAGTCGGTTTTGAGTCTATGTACATAGGTAGGTGTATGTCTGCTCATTCTTTTTTTAAAAAAAGAATCTGTGCGTTAGAGAAAAGAGGGAAATGCCCTTCTGGAGAAAATATCAAAATTTAAGAGCTCCCACATGTTCCTTTTCATGGACCATACTTTGTCTGAAAAAAAAAGAATCTGTGCGTTAGAGAAAAGAGGGAAATGCCCTTCTGGAGAAAATATCAAAATTTAAGAGCTCCCACATGTTCCTTTTCATGGACCATACTTTGTCTGGAGTCAGGTGTATCGTAAATCTAAGCAATAAACACTTGATACATGAGCCATTCTAAATTCACAGCAATATGAGAATATGAAATGTGCACAGTAGCACTACCATTGTCCCAAACCATTCTTTAGAATTGCCATATTGCCACAGCTTTTTATTTTATTTACGGTTGCAAAAAATTCAATATGGAGCTAGAACATTCCTACGCTTGTTTACGAAACAAGGGTTAGCACAATGGAAAAGTTTTATTTACTTAAATTCTCTCTAATGATCAAAATAAGCTCTACGATCTCCCTCTCAACTCATATTCAATTAAGGTAGTCAAGATGGTATAATAATTGTGCCATATGCCACAGCAGTCATTTTACTTTCAATACTGACAAGTGGCTCTCAATCAATCTGCAATTCAGACATATGTTTTTATCATCAAATGCTTGTTTTGAGACAAGGTAAAACTTCTTTCAATAATTCGAGTATTGGGTAATATTAGCTAATAAGGAATCGGGAACACAGTTTTTAGAAAATACTTTAGCCGAGTTGCTACTTAAAGTTGGTATCCTACTAGCATTACCTATGATTAGGAGCCTCAGCTTACAGTTAGGAATCTTGATAGTTCTTTCAATAATAATAACTCAGAGATAGGATCCGGAAAAGGATATGAATTTAAGCTTGTACGGATACATCATACCCTCTTGCTCCCTTCCAATACTAAGTTTTGCTCATGCCAACTTATGGAGCTTATGTAGTTTGAGCTTATAGTTTTTGTTGAATTTTCAAAAAAAACGTAAGCTATCTACCAACTTGCTTGTCACTTTCCATTCCATCCTCCATCTTTCACTGACTAAACCGAGTATGTACACACAACTCACGACAGACACATCTTTTTAAGCCATTTCACACAAACCATAATGCAGCGCAGCCCGTACAGAAGTGAGTGAGCACCTCAACTGCCTGAACATGTTGCTAACTTAATTTAGTTCCATCTTATTCTAAATTACAACACATATAAACGGCTCTTCTCCAGGGGAGGGTAAGTGAAACGTGTGCTAGTAAGTAATTAAAGTTTATAAGCTGGAATTAACCTTATAATCGAAAATTTTACAGAGGTATCTACCTACATGGTATGCAAGCAAAAACATGAAAAACAGACCTCTTTTCCGGCCTACAAGTTGTGGCGAACAACCAATAGGAATAATATCTGGCTTCAACACATTGCAACGGCAATTCTCCAGAATTTTATGGTCGAGATGAGTTGCTAATGAAATTCGGAGCTGTGGTCAATAACATTTCCCACAAATCTACCCAGTCCTGTCTAACGTTTTGCTGTGTAACAAGGGATGCTACTTTGTACATTCTTTTTTTTTATCTAAAACTATGTTATGCGCTCCGATCACTTTCATTTAGTCAGTCCACAAAGAAAGATATATAATTGAGCCTGCGAAGCATCTCATGCACAGTATAAAAAAATGCTTCTAATACCTGAATGCAAGTATATAGAAAATGGCTCCTGCAGAGTAGTTGTGGCTTTAGCAGCCCCTGCTCCGTTAGCACAGCTGAAGCCATTTAAGTTATGTGTGCCTCCCCACGACCACATCCACTTTTTGTGTAGTATCTACTGCAATCTGCCAGTTAATTCCCTTTTCTGTAGCCCTCCACTACAAGGATGCAAATGCACGAGCTAGTGGATTATCATTACAAAGGGAAGATAGAAATGAATGAGTGAAAAATGAAAGTGATGGAGAAAGAATATGAGAAAGTGCAAGACAGCAGTTTTCCTTGATGGTCTCGAGAAATGAGAGGACTGGACTATACCTTGTTAGGAGCCTTTCTACGGGTTCTTTCCTATACGCAAGATGATAAATAATAGAACTATGGAAAAAATAATAAGAAAATAACACGCTCCACAAAAAATTTTCCATTCATGGAAAGCTGTCAGATATTTGGCCAGCTTCCTACTTAGACGGTTTTTTTGCCTGTGCTTCGTCATCTCCTTTGTTCTCCTATACACGAATACAAAGTTACATGCTCCACTATTACAAGATTCTCTGAATGGAATGAATAACGCATATATTATTCAGCTTTCTAACCGCAGTGTGTACTGTACACAACTTTTGCATGACTACATTGTTACAGTCAGAAAATAGCTGTGTAAGCCCACAGTGGCACACAGTTTTCTGTAGGTAATCCTTACTGAAAAACTTAGCCATTTCTCGGGTTGTATTTACTCAACCCAGGAAATTGATGTAAGTGTGAGCTACGTGTTTTGCTTACGGTACAATCCTCCTGAAAAAATAAAACTCTTTTTCATGTGCATACATTACACCGCAAAGTTGTCTAAACTTTCTTGTGTACAATACAACAACCTCCACAACTGATAGTGATAATAATAGAGAATTTGTGTAGCCAAAAGTAAGCATTTATAACTAAACATAATCATTTTTCTTTCTTTAGTTTCACTCGCAGAATAGAATCTATGCACGCACAAGTTATCATCCTTTCCATTTTTCTGATCTTCCTTCACCAAACAAAACAAAAGAAAAGCTTTGCTTTTCGGTGTTTCCTGCTATAGATTGGATTTTTGTCGGTGTAACAAACAACCTTTAATAGCAAAAACGGCTAGTTTGCAACACCGGACTATAGCTGCGCAGCATAGCATGCAGTGGCAGTAGCCAGACCAAACATATTTTTCTAGGAAGAAAGCAAACTCATAAAGGTAGCGAACTTCCGCCATACAGAAGGAACCATTTGTTTGAACATCTTGAAATGTTGTTTTGTTGTGCTCAAGCCTTCGCGAATCTGCACTGTAAACAGACATCAGTAACAAATAGCGACGATCCAGTTCGCATGCAAACTATAAGGAAAGATAAAATATAGGTATGACAGTAATAGGAAATTGGATTTTGTGTGTAGCACGACACTTGTAGAAAATAAAGCCTCGTAAAATGTAGATTTCGGGATTTGGATTTTTTCTCGTCCGTTTGCTACTTAAATGTCTTACTTTTTCGTTGCTCCGTTATGGCAGAAACATGCTCATTCGTATTCCAGAAGCAATTCCAAATTCCAAATCCTTAATAAACTCGCAAATCCTTTAATAGCTAGAAGTTTATGCGCCAAATAAGCAAATAGTTGGGAGGCAGCAGCCAGGTAGAGCCTTATTTTTTGGAATCAAAAGAAACGTGAACATGGCGCTGCCATAAGTGTACCTGCATCGATGCAATAAAAGGCACACCTCCAACCTGGCTAGGTGCTTTAGTTGTTTACCGGTTGAAAAGGAAATAATTTTTAGAGATGTACCTTTTGCCAAAACTCCCGCTTCTAGGGTATTCGCATTATTGCGATTTCAACATAAATAAGTAATTTATTGCGATAAATCGTATATCTGTATAGGTAAAATGTAATACATGCTACGCGAAAAGTATAAGTTGCCAACTTTTGACCTGCGGCATTCTTTCCACTGCATGTACTTATTTTATCGTGGCGCTGTGAAAAAATGCAAGCTACAAAAATTTTCATTTCCACAGCAAGCCATCTGTGCTTCCAGTGGCGTCTATTTCTTCAAACAAGCCACTGGCTAAAAGAAACATTCCAAACCATTTAAAATTTGCTCTTCCGCCTGGGTAAACCTAATTAATATGGCACAAAGGACCTTGTAGAAAGACTAAAGAAGCATTTACAATGTGCAAGCACGCACACCTCATTTAATAGTATCATTATATTGACATTTTAAGTAAAAATATTCAACCATAAGTAAGTACATATTGCCAATTGCTATATAGCGTTGTTGGGAAACGACTTTCTCTTCTCTCAGTCCACATACAAAATAGAAAATCGCTGACTCTGATGCAGTGACCTATTTCCACGATAACAGGCAACGAGCCGAACAGTGTTGGAATGATAAACAAAAGAATGTCCCATCTGACAAGAGTCTCAACAATCACTGGGAGGCTTTAACTGCCACTGTTGGTACCGCGACGAAAAGTACTCACTTAGGCAATACTGAAATACTATAGATAATAGAACTTTCACTCCACCACATACCACACACTTGTACTTTTACCCTTTCACTTTGCCTAAGTATATGTACATGCATGCATATATTTTCATATTGTTAAATTGGGCTTCACCCAGAGTATACATGCTCAGTGTAAATATATGCAAAATCTTGACACATGTTCTTGTTCACAATGCATATGTAACTAAAAATGATGATTTAGAAGATCTGCTTTCTCCCTACTCTTCCTTTCCCCCACTAACAACAGTTCTGGTTGCTGTATGTACATGACATTCCATTCCTTTTACCATCACTTTCTCTTTCACACAATCGAATGAGTAGTGTTTGGTGTTCTTATGTAAATCTTGAAACATGACAACACCAGAAGCAATTCAAGATTGTGGTTTGTGAGCTATTCATAAGTTTTGTCGTTGATTTGATTGTGACGTGAACTACACGCTTGTACTTCACTTTATTCTGTTCACTACACTTCTCGTAGTGGAGCAAAAAGGAAGAGATACATTACGTTTGTAGAAATTTGTGTTGTACACCAAATTTGTTCAAAACTTTGCTCGCACTATATATAACTTACACCGCTCTCAAATTATTCATAACCCATGAACTGTACAAAAGCAGAAAGTGAGTTTGATGACAATCTTCATAGAGCATTCTCGGAACAGGAGAACAAGATTCCACACCAAACTTTTAGTTAATTACCTGGGATCAGATAAGTGCATCATATAAAGTACAAGCAACTTGTATGGCAGAGCTATGAAAATTCATTAGAGAAGTAACTGGAGAGGGCGGAAACAGCTTTGTGGGGACAACGGTGGAGAAAAGTTCTCCAACATGAAACGTACCGAAAGGACGCTTAGTTCTCCTGCCAGTATTACCCGGCCGACAACCCAAGTCAAACTGCACACGTAAATATTATAAGCAACAATGCTTATTGTTCGAACGAGGTGTGAGCAAGCCTGAACCCTGACTTGGGCCAGGAGCAAACCGAGCTTGCGAGCAAGTGTGTGACGTTGTTGCTTTCCCACTAATATCAAAAGCAATGTTCAAGTAAGAAGCACAATGTTTTCTACAAGTGACATGATAGCATGTACTCATGCGGTAGTAGATCAGACCAGACCCAGAATCAGGCTTTCTCTTTACTATCATCCCACACACTGCCAAGAAGACAGTCGAGCTTCTCCAGTTTGCTGGAGCTGGCTGATACGCTCTTGCTTGTGTACCACTTTGCCCTGATTCTATAACAGCTTTCTTTTCCCCAAAATAACTTTGACTTGCAGCTCAGAGCTTCATTGCTGTTTGCGGGGTAATCTTTAGAGATGCATTTATGTGGTACCGAACTCTACTCATCGGACGGGATCGGCGTTGCAATACATATATTTGCTGTTATTTTATGCTACTTCTCGTTCTCTCAGATCCCTTTAATTTTTTCCCCTTTGGCAATGCGTGCCTCCATTCTAGCGATCTCATTTCATGATCCAGCGTTTCAAACCCAATTTCTGATTTCATCAATTCTTGGGTCGCCACTGTTTTCATTTTCTCTATGATTTTTCGCTTGGGAAAATACCATTGATTGAAGAAAGAAATGTGCAGTGTCGTTGATTCTGGCACAATTCACTGGCAATCTTTGAAGTAGAGCTTCAAGGCCCAAAAATTGTGCCACTGTCTTTTCCCACTTCTTTTTAATAATAAAATTCAAGCTTTGCTACATAATACCAAGTAAAATGAAAAATCAGACGCGCTTCTTTATTAATAATATCCAAATTGAGGCTGCCCAAGATCGTATGAAATTAGCGTATGGCCATGGCCACATCATGCATCACTGTAAAAAAAAATTCTTCACTCTTCTCAAGTTAGTTAATTAGAATCAGTTTTCAAGAGAAAATGTGGAAAAGCGTAACCACATGCATGCATGCATCTTCTTAATAAAGTGATCATATAAGTGGAGATCGCTCGTCTTTCGGATCGTTTTGCAGTATAATTTATAGGGAAGCATGACAAAGGCGTGCGATGGACTAGTGGAAACCCAAGTACCACTAGAGAAACTCAGATGAAGCCGTAAAGTTTTTAATACGTGATGAGCCACTAGACAATCTGTTTGGAGGGTTGGGAAGTGGTCGCTCTGCTCTCTTCTAATTTGCATGTAAAACGACTAGAGACATATTTCGGCGGAGCATATGCAGCCAACCGGAAAGCACATATCCCACTGTTGCAGTAATTTCATTTTTCACGTACGCCAACCGGTAAAATATTCGTTTTTTGAGAAATTTTAATTTTTCTCCTAGCAGAGCACTTTTACAAATTTTATGCTTACCATGCTCCTGTGCTTTCGCCAACGTCTTAATATAAGTAAGCCCCTTGCCAGCCTATTATATAAAAATATACGTGTAAAAGGCATGCTATAAGTTTAAGCCCCGCAATAATTCTTCGGACACCATTTCCTTGTTTTAAAAAATATATTAAGCCATGTATAACATCTCCAAAATTTTTCCGCAACATATACCACTGCGCTATCAGTACGTGCCTTGTCCCGCACCATATTTTAGCTCGGTATTTTGTTTTAATACCTACACCTTTTATTACCGTCTCATAGATTTTATTGTACAATGCAATACATATAACATCGAATAATCGCAGTTATTTTCGTCACAACTATATAACCTTCTAACAAGAAGCTATTTATGCAATCATTGGATATTGAACATTGAACTGCTCTAGAACTTCCCAAAGGGTGTTTCAATAAGGCTGTACATGAGGGCTATATGAAATTGAAGTGGCCTAGACTATGGAACGGCAGACGAACTTCCGTTGTACTGTTTGCATTCCACACGCCATCTAACTTTCTCCTTGGTCTTTAGACGGGAGAAAGCTTGCGTCACTTCCTCTCAGTTACCAAGTCTCTTAACCTTTGGCGCTGGAGATGGGAAAGTTCCTGGCTGTGTAGGTGAGTATTAGAAAGCCGTCTCACTGCAGTAAGTACGTACTTTGCCTTGTACTTTTACAGGCACAGTCTGTCGTTTATTCTATGTACGCTTGAAGAGAGTAGAGCCGAACTTGGATTCAGAGCATATGTAGTGAAAATAAGAGTGATCAAGTTTCATTGCAACACCCTACCAATTTCTCCTTCATGCTGTTGCGTCCATTGACCAACAACATCTACTTTTAGCTCGAAACGATTTATGCAGCAACAAAGTGCTCTCGTGAGGTATTTCATATAGATACTCCCATTTTCAATGTTGGTACTTGTAAATGGAGCTTAACCAAGTCTATAATGTTTTCCATCTTGTGTACAGTGCTTTAAGCGCTAGAAAAGTACACATGAGAGCAGTGTAAATGTGTATAAATATTTCCCATAAATAAAATTAGGGCAAATGGTCCGCATCGCATCTTTAGGAAAAAAGCAGAAAAAAACATTCCACAATTTAAAGAAAAATTGGATAATGCTTTTTTGCAATATATATTTAGCAAAGTTTAGAAAGGGAGGTTTTCTCTTTTTCATTAGCTACTTTATTTTACACGATCCATCTATTTTTGTCCTTGCCATATAACTCCCAATATGCCTAGTATTACAATTTCTACTATCTACAGTCTACACTACAGTATAACACACAGCTCAATTTGTTTTGGTGACAGTAGTGGATTGTAAGCCAAGTTGGGCAAAAACCTTGTTAACTTTCTCCCAAGATCAATTTTTAAGAATGTGATACCCCCACAGAATCCTTCCATTTTCCTTCCAACCTCCAAGAAAGCTTGGACGGCTTGAGACAAAGATGAAGTTTCGCTAACTTAACTTTTCCCCAGTTACACGCTTTAAATGCATCGGGAATCATCAATTTAAAAGATTGCTTTTACGGATATGAGAAATGCTTCCATTTCAAGATTGGGAATGCAAAGAAGTAGAACGGAATGATACACGAATTTTCTTTGAGTGCTAGTAGAGGTACCTTTCTAGAAGCCTTAGTCACGACTTGCCAATAATCTCTACGATAGTCAGACTGGCAACATCCTTACGTGCCTTATGTGTTATGCATTATTGTTTGCAATCATCTGTGAACTAGCACAGCCAAAATCCAGGGGAAACTTATTCCCTTCCCTGGCGTGCTTGGAGTATATTCCCCGGGGATTATCCAAGTTACTTCTCATTCTTCCACTCATTCATTATGTTTTTCTTGAATTATCTTGACAAACAAAAGCCAATCGCACAATGGCTTTAGAAAATAGAAAGAAAACAAAGCCTTCAAAATTTAATTGGACGGAGCGTATAAGTATGTAGCAACTTGCAAACTTTAAATCGCACAAAACCACTTTTCATTATATTAGATAAAATGGTAGCAACTTCTTGTTGGAAATAATAAATTTTGCGTTATATAAAGCATAAAGCGACTTTGTGAGGAAGAGTAATGAGATTCTTCATCAAATACGGCAGTGTTCTTTTCCACGGAAGGATGCTGCCTTTTCTACCCGCTTACAATGCCTACTCTGAAAGTTTTCTGGTAATTAAGTATTATTAATCGAAGCTTTACACGCAACGTCTTAAATACAGATATTATCATGCAAGAAAATTTCATACATTAAATTTCCATTTATACAAAAGGTAAAATTTGTTTTTTAAAATTCATTCCTCTCCGTTATCTGAACCCAAAGTAAGGAAGCGCCAAGCTTCTGTGCCAAATAATTCCTTTCTACTAAAAGTCACGTCTTATGTCTATAATGGATTAGCTTTAGCTATACGTGGTGGTGCCTATGGCGAACCAGTAAATTGATTTCGGCACATCGAGCTCCTTAGAAAGGGCATTGAATTTTATTCCCACAAACTAAATCCTACAGACACGGGATGTGCTTCTCTGATTCATCAATAGATTATGACAAATTGTTTTCCTATAGTCTGCGAAAGAGCTATCCAATTAGGTAGGAAGTCAAACATATTTTATGAAGACTCCTTTTCATACGTAAGTTAAGCACATACACTTAAATACATTTAGCATTAGTAAATGTCATCAGAACAGTACATATAAGGCTAAACATGGCAAATCACAAATCACCTACTTTGCGGAGGTCTGTTCTCCGCTGTTGCTCTACAACAGCTCCAAAAGCAAGAAATTCATCTAATGTAATAATGTAATAATGCGTGGTGAAACCGGTTTCAATGCACTGGGATAATGTAAACAAAGCATAGTCCTCTAAACTACATAAACCTAAACTGTTTACTTGTTTAACCTTTAAAAGCAAGCAGAAGATTTGAGATCTAGAAACGCCACAATGCAAAGGAAAAAGGTTTACATAACGCAGCATTCTCTCCTGCAAAAGCGGGTACGATTATGCAAAAAAGAATCCTTCACATTTTACACTTTATTTATACCCCATCTTCATCGTAGACTCCCCTGGTGCAAAGAATAGAGCTGTGATGGTGCTCAAACATGAAACAAGGCAGAAGGTAGACACGACGTAAACAGACAATTAAAAAAGTAAACACATTCACAGACAGGAGAGAGGAATGAATCAGGGAAAAACTGTGTGTAACAGATTTACTGCCTGTGCCTACAGCATAGCAGCACTGAAACAAACGACTATGAATGCAGTCATGATTTTTTTTTCTTTAGGGGTATTTTCTATTATAAAAGTACGTACATAAATGTGAGCAGGCCTGTATAGATAGTCAAAAAATCGAGCAGTTCCTCCATTTTTTTACGCTTAAAGAATTGTTATATCGTGTTTTGCAGTGCTGTAACAACAGGAAGCAGTATAGCAAAAGCAACAAAATTACATATCTGCAGTCTGGTTTTTCTTTCTTTTTTATCACTTTACTAGCGTCAAGCTATCAAACTGAAGCCAATACAAAAAAAATCCTGACAAAGTGCAGCAATGCTACCTAAAACCGTAAAACTTTATGTACTCCACAAACAATCTTTTGGTTTTTCCACCTGAGAGTATCGTACAAGAGTACAATTTTAATCAGAAAATCTACAAAGATAAAATGGGGATATAAAAGGATTGCATTGTTTACTGGGAAAAAGGTCGCCCCGTCATTCCACTTTGTCCTAGAAGATTGCAGTGACACTGCACGACAGGTTATTTTCAAAATATAGCTTGGCAGCTGGGTAGTGAATTGGACTTGAATGCCAATATGTTAGCTTCACTCCCGTTTTCATTAATATTCCATTTTCCACATTATTCTTTTTCCATAATATCTCATAATTTGTTATTTTATATGGAAAGTAGATATTATCTTAGAAATATACTTTCGGGTAAATGTACAATTGACTGTAGATAGATGAAAAACTTCTTTCTTGTCCGCATTTGCACCTGAGCCACCTAAACGTGCCAATTCTATTTATCGACGAGACGACACAAAATTAGACACAAATTTCCGAAAAGCTGAAGCCTCATACTTCATCTTTGGCTCGAAATTTTCCCCGAAAAGGATTATTCTAACGATGCTGTCGTGAAAGCCCTAAATTCCTTTTGAAACAGCTAAAGCATCCAAATATGAATGTTAGATACTGCAAAACAGAACAAGTCCCTAATAAGTACCTTGTTAGATACAGAAATGCATATATCACCGTTGCTTCTTTTAATAAGCAAAAAAGAATCGCAAGCAGAGCACATGACAAGTCACACACTCAAATAAGGAAATTATTACCTTGATTATTTTTATGCAAGGAGTAAGCACAACAATGAAGAAGAAACAAAAATAGCAAAGACTGTGTAACGGGATATATGGCCCAAATAAAAATTGAAATAAAATCGCTTTGCTAGTTACTCGATATGCAAGCACGTAAAATTTCATATCATATTTGTCAGTCGTGTGTCGTGTCTAAAACCACATTAAAGGTACACAATGATTGCCTGAAATACCAAGACTTAAAGTGATCGTCCACAACGCTTTCTTTCTGTATCTACCTTATACATCTCCCGAGAAAAAATTATGTTTAAAAAGCTAAGGTGTGCGTCTTATTTGCAGCTAATCCTTTACCAAATGAAAAAAAATAGCTGTACAAACTCAAATCTATTTGTTTCGTGCCTTTTCCTACCGAATCGAACTCGAATATTGCTTGTGCATCCTGATAAGTTGATAAAAATAAAACTATCCGTGATATGAAGGTGCAAGTACCTTGACGAGTTTTTTTTGAAAATTTACACAACACGAATTTCCAAAAAAGTGTTTTTTGCAGTATAGTATCACGTATCCTCATCTGGGTCGATCTCAGCCAGCGGTTATAAAAAATTTAAGTAAAATCTCGAAATACTCTAAGCTCTAGCTCTGTTGTCTTTGTCTTTATCCGCCATACAAGGTCGAAACGCATAAGTGCTGAAACACGATGGTAAGAGTAGAGGAAAAATTTGAACTCTGTACTTACACCTGCTCAGATCTCAACGCAAATTGCAGTCAATCTTTTGAAATCCATTAAGCTTCCCTTCATTTTAGCTTTCTATTCTTTAGTTGTCACCACCCTTTGAGTTTTCGCCCTCTCAATTAATATGTGCATATCGTGCTGTTTGATTTCGCTGAAAATTTTTTCTCATCTGTGTGAGTGAACCTCGCATTCCGTGTGTGCTAACAGCCCCTTTTTCCAATACAACTCCTTTTTCGTTTGTACTTTATTTACGCTTTTAAAGTCAGCATGCCTTCCATTATATTATAGCTTCCCTTAAATTGTAGACTTTGCTGGCGCTTCCATTTTCTTTTATGTTTGGAGTTATTAGACCGTACAAAATAAACGATCTTTGACATCCGAACTCGAGCTTCCTGTTATGAATGAAAATCTACAACGAATACTACATACTCCACTAAAGAACGACTGAAAAAAACGATTTAGAGCATTACTGATAATAGTTCGGGTGCGGGTGTAAAAGTAACCAGTTGAAGTCACTGAAGCGGCACCAATTTTTTCATGCGAATAAAATTTATAGTTAGACATCCTTTACGACAGCATACTTGTATCGCTTTTATTTCGCCCTGCCTTTGGCCTCGAGCAAGTCATCTCCTCTTTTTTGGTTATTCTCTGTGATCAACACAGTTTGACTCTAACTGTGCAAAATGTCTACTTGCACAGTCAACTGCACAGAGAGTGTACTTGTCATAGTTCGCATATAGCTTGATGGAAGATAAACATTAGCATTACATAGCACATATATAACTTCTT
>JAHZND010002751.1:0-14276 GCA_027744115.1 Acrocyrtus sp. NNG-2020
GAACTCCACATGTTTTCTGCCAGGCGACATGATAATGGCTTGCAATGTTTTCTCTTGTTGTTCGGTTATTGCTCTTTTCCTTACCTAGAAAAGAAATATATATTTTGTGCTCCCTGGCCACTACTCCTATAGTCAGCACGTTTTTTTTGTTTGAAATAAATAAAAGGGTAAAAAGTTGTAAAAAATATATACAAGGCAGATAAAAACAGAATATCATCAAGAAACGCTTCTGGCTGGTTACAGCTGACTTTTTAGCTTTAGGTTTAGTTGAATGATGATGGAAGTGTATCACCACGTTTCATTTAATCTAGTCTCTGGAGGGATCTTCGCCGACGCTAAAGTGAGTTTTTAGGTGAGTGGTTCATGTTAGCACCACTTTACAACGAGCACCTTGGTTGACAGCTGCGTCATAAAGTATAAAAGGCGCTGGTGTTGTTGCTGTCACCCGAAATGGGAGAAATGCGCTTTTACCTAACCCGAAAATTTATGATTACGAGAGTTAGCCTTCAAGTCTCAGGGAAAAAGGTACTATCGCTCATTGGTAGTAATTCATATATATTTTTTCTCGACTCTCACTCTGTGGAAGTGGAAGCGGACATAATATCTGAGATAGAGTGCTGAGCATTAGCACTCTATATTTTAGTAATTGATTTTTCTTTCAACAAAATTTGCCAATCGGCTTCATTGTTTGCTCGAGGCTGAAGCAATAACCGAATCTCCGCTCATTTGCTGTGATGCATTAGATAGAGCAAGCAAAAAGTTTTGAAGATTACAAGAAACCGAGTTTGTTTTGCAAGTTGGTTTCAGGCAGGGAAATAAAACCTCAAGGAGAAATTATGCAATTTGTACTTTCTTTTCGCCCACCGCAGCGATGGAACTAATAACCCTCAACGTATTTCCAAAATTGTTGTTGTATTATTGGAGGAGGAAAGAGGAAAGTTTAGTTGGCGGAGCTGAACTGGAGCACACACACACGTCAGGAATGAGTTGAACTGTTTAGTCCACGTCCACATTTAAAACTTTGAAAGAGCAAGAGTTCAGGAATTGTGGAGAAGGAGAGAAAGGAAGAAAAGTGATGTTTAAGATGGGAATCCTTCCACTAAAAATACTTTTATTATAGCAGCGTGAACTCAAGTACATACATAAAAGAAATGGAGGGAGTGGGGAAATAGTTGAGTAGGTGATTTTCTTGGCCAAACAAAGCAGGCTTATTATTGCAATGCTGGTTTTTGTACATTCCTTCAGTTGGACTCGTTTGGGGCTTAAAGGCTCCCTCCTCCTCGCATAGAGGAGGTGTGTGTATGTGAGCAGAGCACTACTTGCTAAGTTTGCAAATCCTTCTGTGTGAGTGAAAACGGAGTGAGAGCAAACTGCTTGCCTCTGCATCTCTGTTCTTTGCCTCCTCTCAGCTTGAAAATTGCATGTGAGAGAGCGTCCTTCCCTTTAAGTCTTGTTGATGACGGAGGGAGAGTGCTAAATCTATTCTCCATTCGGTTTTTTATAGACGTGCTGGCGTACACCAGCCCAGCGTTCCTATTATTACGGAAAGTTTATCTAAGGGAAAAAATGTTTCCTCCTTGAGGTGGATGTGGATGTGTGGATGGTGATGTTTTATATGGTAAGGGTAATGTCGAACTTGAATGATAATATTGAGGAAGATGTTCCCAATCTACTGGGACTTTGCATGTGTGTAGTACGTATTTGTTCATATTATCCTATTATCTCCTTTTTCCCTTTGGCGAGCAGCATTTTCTCGCTTCTTATTTGTACAAAGTACATCCAGCTACCTACCTAAAGTACGTGTGTGAGGAAAAGGATCCATGCCAAGTCAAACATTTCATCGTCAGCAATATCATTTTTTATTCGGAATGCCTTTTCTTTCTCCTTCTTGCTTCCTCTTTTCGCCCAGAGTTTGCGAATAATTTTTTTTTGTCGTGTGTTGATTTTCCACCTCCCATCTTATTTCTCTTCGAGTACCGTAGCGGATAACAGGAGAAAATAACTTTTATTATTATTAGCCTCTGTTTTCCACTCGTATTGTATATCACGTCCCCACTCCAGTTTGTCACTGCGGAGTGCGAGTTAAAACATCAATAGTACTTCATTAGAGCTCGAAATGAGTCTAATTAATGTTTATGGAAGTGATATGTAAAGTACCTAAAAGTGAAGTGAGCTGGAAACTGATCTTTTGAGAGTTTCAGCTGTATCCATTTTTCGGATATGTATAGTTTTTTAGCGGATTTTTTACGCGTTTTTGAGTCATATTCAAGAGCACTATACTTCCAGTTCCAACAAATTTTGAAGGGAGCACCGGTGCATGCATGAAAAGCGTCATAAAGCGGCAGCGAAATTGTTGTCGGTGAGTTGGAAACAGAAACATGCTGTGTTTTGCTTTCACTCTGAGCCACCAAGTCCTTTGCTACACTCCCACATGA
Source organism: Acrocyrtus sp. NNG-2020 (assembly GCA_027744115.1). Lineage (NCBI taxonomy): Eukaryota > Metazoa > Arthropoda > Collembola > Entomobryomorpha > Entomobryidae > Acrocyrtus > Acrocyrtus sp. NNG-2020. The sequence goes on from JAHZND010002751.1 coordinate 2,436, forward strand.
TGAATGCTTCCAGACCTATATCCTTCCACAAGGATAATTCCCTTTCAGATCAAAAAGGAAACACCTGGTCGGGTGATCAAGAAGAGACAGAAGCCAGCACATCAGGCAAAAACTCCTCCACTCGGAAAAACTATCCCTCCTCGAAAGCGTATGATCATCAGCATCATCATTATGATTATTACTGTAGTGTCAGCAAACCTGTAAGACTCTACACTTTTTTTTGGAATGATGATGCATGACGATGCTGACGAACTGAAAAAGCTGAAACGTGCTTGGCTGCGCTCGGCGCTCACTTTAAAAATTCGTACTGGCACACTCCCACTACTTCACTACTACTACTCTTCAGCAGGACAGGTAAATTATGCAGTGAAGAGGATTATAGTAAAAAAAAGTGCACCTCGCTAAACCACCTACCACTTTTTGGATGGGAGTGTGCTTAAAATAAATTGGCAATATGAAATCCTTCTGTTGTTGATGATGATGATGATGAAGTAAGAACTTTTCTGTTGTGGGATGTAGACTCTTCAAACTTCATTGCTATCCCATCCCATTCACTGCTATTTCCTTTTTGGCTGCATCTTCCCTCGCATTTTTATTAGCTCCAGTTTTTGTCTAGTTTCCCATTTTATTTATTTATTTATGTGGAGTAAATGAATTATGAGGAGAAAAAGTATGCTGAGCAGGGAGAAAGAGACATTTCGGTTTTCTCTTGTAGTGTTTATTTTGAGAAGACATCAGAAACTGCGGTACAAGTTGGATGTGTAATTGGTCTGATTTGTCTGGGCGTGCAGATGTAAAAAGGAAATAAAAAGTTATTTAGTGGAACTTCTCAGGGAACGAGCTGCGGCTTCCTCTTGAATAATCAAGGGAGCGTAATTAAAACAAAGTTGTGCATCACATCATTACAAATATTAATGTGCGTAGTTAAAATCATAAATGGTTTATGTGGGGAGTGAGTGTCAGCTGGTAAAAGAGTATTTTTTCTTCCCATTTACGACTTTGCAGAAATTTGTCTAGAGTGGGAGCGCTAAAACGGTATAAGTCTGGGAGGTTGTGGCAGTTAGGGAAGAGCTAAACCGCTATGAATTTTGCGTTGAGTATCGCCATCAAACTACACTCATCACCATCAATACGATCGTTTTCAGGGGAGAAAATGTAAATTTTTTTTGGAAGGATGTTGCACATTCAGACTAATTGCTGTGTAAATATTATAACGGTCGGTTGCGTCATCGTGCTTTAATGTCTCCTTCTCAAAGTGAATTTTGAGAGAGAAATTACTAGACTTAGAGTATTACGGCATACAGTCTACGGAAAAACATACGTGAAAGGGAAGGGCGGAAAGGAAAAAAAACTAAAGAAAAAAGATGTTGATGATGATGCCTTACCGGAAAAGAAGAAAAACATTGGGACTGTGGAAGAGTTGAAACTTGTTTCCGCTTCCAAGCTCATTTCAGTTAGGAATGCTTCTCCGTCAAAAAATTAATTGGTATCGAAATGAAACCAGGGAGAGAATGTTCACTGTCGTAGCTGCCTCCTTTTTCTTGGCTTCTTTTTTCCTACCCGGTTCCCTTGGAACACTCAAGAGTGGGGAAAGATTTTTTTTCTTTGAAGGGAATGAGAAAGGGAGTGTGGGAGACTTATCGCCTGGAAAAGGACACTGAATAATATGCCTTGGGTAGGGAGGATGTCACGCTGTCGCTTTCTTCACTGCTACTTTAAGTATGACGGAGTAAGGGAAAAGACAAAGATAAGGAAAGAGACAAGTTGTCCAACAGACTCGGAAAAGTCGAAAAGTCTACTTAAAAACGCCACTAGCAAATGGGGAGCCGCAGTGGATCTTGACAAAGAGCAAATGACTTGAGCCGATTTTCTTTCTGAAGGAAGAGGAGGGGATGACAGTAGCTGACTACCAGTTTGCAATATTGTTTTTTTACCATGCACCTCAATTCAATTTAACGTTTTGCTTTTTTTCGCTCAAGTGTCGAATTGGATTTGTGAGCGGACAGCCGCACTCGTGGTAAACCAATAACAACGGCTGTTTCCTTTTAAGCTGATTTTCAAAAAGCAACATTTTCTTTCTTTTAGATTGGCCGATTATACAATACTCGCAATACGAAGTGCGACTTAGTTGGTCATTGACTTTGTGTGGCATGTTGCAAACCAAAACTCTGTATTGCTACTGTTTTTCAACATTGTCACAAATAAATGAGGGGAGAAAGTGTCCACAAAAAAAATTGGACGGAGCACATCGCAATTCCCACCCTAAAACCACTTTCAATTCCTTAAAGTTAAAAAAAGAGGGAATATGTAGGTACAGGTACGTCAACTCAGGAAACTTATTAGGTACATAAATCTATTAACTGTGCTTATACACTTACATAACAGTGCACTTGAGATGGTGTTAGAAATGTCCATTTTTGAATATAGAATTGGTGCTGAACTCTCCTACTCTTTCCTTTTTTCTCTTCCTTTGACACGAAAGAAAGAATTGAAAAGTTTGCTATATTGCATCCCACTATATCCACACGAGTTTTTTTTCTACTCTGTTTGAAATGGCTAACAGGAGAGAGGAAAAAAAGAAAAAAAGGCAGGATATGGTGAACGTGTTGGGATTTTCACTGTAGGAGTGAAAAAGAAAAGTGGCTTTCACCATTCCCCGACGACCTGGCCCTCATATGAGAATAAAAAAAGCATTCATTTCACACTCACACACAAAAGAGCTCCACATAAAAAATAGAAATGGAAGTGAGAGCGAAAGAGAGAGTCAATGTAATTTTTCCCCTGTTGCGTTCTTCGTTGCATTCCAAGACGTCAAGTCTTTTTTTTTCTCTACTCCGGAAAAGCAGTGTACGCACTTTGTCTCTCTATCTCTTGAAGTGAGAGTATTATTGCAACAGTCTTTCTTTCACTTTTCCTATTTTCTTTTTTTTATTCGGTACATACTTACTTTCATGCTGAAATTCCAGCTTTTTGCGCCGTCTTACTGAAAGATAGGATGCGTTTGGGTGGGTTCAGCGAAAAAAAAGAGTTTTTCTTTTTGGGGAAGTATTTATTGGCCGCATTTTACATTAACGTTTTGGTTCACAAAGACAAAAGGAAGGAGTGGATAGTGGATGTGTAGTAGGAAGAGAAGGCAGCAAAAAAAGGAAAGCTACAGTGTAATAGATGGCTAAGACTTTATTGCAAAGAGACGAACAGGAAGCATTATTGGTTAGAGAAGAAGCTGGTTCACGGCACGAATTTCATTCTTTTCTCTCACATCTTTCTTTTCACATGTCTCATCTTTTATTAATTTTTTTTTCCTACTTTGAGCCTCCCTTCGCCGTTCTGCTCGGTGCAGAGTGTCATCCTCATATCCCTTTTTATAAATTGCATGACATTTCTGGGAAACGTATAAGGTCACAAGTGCCAATAAAACATTTTCCTTTCTTTTTAATAGGAAAAATGCCCTATGAATTAAATTGATAGTCATTTTTGCTGTCTCCGATTTGATATTGGGCGTAGATCACTCCGAAAATTATTGGTGGATGGGATAGGTCATACTGGAAGTAAAAAAATGGTGGTGGATTCCACATCAATTTATTTTATTCGTGATGTGCATTGATTCTCATTAGAAAGGCCTTGGGAAAAACTGCAGAGAAAATGTGCTGTTAAAACCCTAAAAAATAACGAGTTCAATTACAGCGGAAGAGTCAAAGAAGAAAAAAAACTGTAGCGCTTAGCAAACTTGCGATAATTTTTTATGGATAGAGAGAAAGAAGGAAATGACATCATGCAGTAAATTGAAGTTGAGCGTGGCATAGGACATACGTTCCTTTAGATTCGGTAATGTACTTGGAGCACAGCTATCCAGAGGAAGAAGCAATCCATATGCAGAATGAGTAAATCCCGTATATACTCTAAGAGAAGATNTACTCTAAGAGAAGATAAGAGAGGACTGCAGAAATAGTTGTGGAGGAGAAGATAGGGGCGTTTTAGTGTGAAACGCGATATTTTCGATAAAAATGCGAAGTTAGAGAGAGAAAGAGAGAGAGAGCTGAGAGCTCCAAAAAAACTCCGCCACTTCATGGTATGTGCACGAAAATGATTGGATTGTGAAGTTGTTGCTGCCACTACACTCTATACTCCGCTCTTGAAACCGAAATGGAGTAAAGTGAGATATCATGCACACTTTTCAAACTGGAAGTGGAAGGCAATAATAGGAGTACCCCAACCAGAGAAAAATAGAGAGAGTGCGATATGCATATTAGAATGGAATGTGAGACTGAGCGAAAAAAATAAAGAGACAACTGAAAATCCTAAAGAGGGAGAGAGGGAATAATGTACATATTTCGAGCAATAGGAGAGCCATAACTCTGCAGATTTTTTTTTATATATTCTGTAGTGAACTGTACCACCGCGTCCTCGTCCTCCACCAAAAAAGAGCGATTTACGTATTGGAAAAGGAAAAAAAGTAGTTGGAAAATTGTGAAAATCGTACAATATGTATGATTCCTCACGTGCATTTGACGGCTTTTTTCCCTATCTGCTTTCTGTCCTTTTCTCTCTTTTTTTCTCTCTCCGAAAGTAATTGTACTGGTTGGTGTTCACTGGGTGGATTTTTGGACGATGAAGAGTTTTTAACGGCTAAAACGTGGAAAAGTTGTACAGGCTAATTTACATTTGCTATCGTGTATAGCCCACACACTCCGTTCATTTTTTCCCTTCTCACATCACATCTCTACGAAAAAAAAGATAAAAAGGCACATTTACAAAAAAAAGTTGTGAAGATGAAAGGACTTATAGAAAATTGGGATGTTCGAACGAGCATGAATTAGAGTGTGGGGAAAAGCAGGAATATTATTGCTAAGGTCTGGTGAAAAAAAAATTGGGGAAAGTCATGTACGCAGTTAGAGTAAGTAGTTTTTGGATTCAGGGAGCACGGAAAGTTGGGCTGCAACAATCTAGATTTTGGTGGATGATACTGTCTCCCGTTTGCTATCTGTGAGGTTTGCGTTTGGCCTACATTTTTTATATATATTTTTTTTTGTTCTGGTGTATATGGTCGAGGGTGTTGCATCTTGAATTGGCTGGCCTTTTCTTGTTTTCTTCGTTAATGCAGAGTATTTGTGTGTAGCCCACATTCACGCCATACTTCATGGATAGTTTCTGGTTGTGTAAGGTTTCATGTAAATAATGATATCAGTATTTTTGTCTTCATCCGTCCCCAAACTTTTTTTTCTCCATTGATACGAAGAAAACGTGGAGGCACATTAGGGGAAGTGCTACTTGCCTGTGGGATATTTCTTTTCAACTTTTTCGCAAACTTTGTAAATTAGAACATGATGGCGGAGACAGCAAGCGGGAAAGAAAATGAGCAAATGTTGGAAGGATTGTTGCTTAGTGTGGTGAACATAGGTATATAAAAATATTAACTATTAATACTCTATTCCCTTTTGGAGTTGTAGTGGTGGAGTGCGTGAGAAAGGTTGCTCTTATTTTTAAAAAAAAATGTTTTTGTTGAAAGCAAACTTTTTTTTTTGCTATATACCATTTCTTCCTCATTTAAATGGAGATTCCTCTGTGGTTTGTGCGTAGTGCAGGATATTGCTTTGAGAAAACTCATAAATATTAATTTCTAATATTTCGTCAGCTGCACACGCAATTGTGCCACATTTTTATGTAAAATATGTGAAAAAAGGCACTTCAAGTGGAAAAGGGAAATATTGAAGTTCCAAAAACAAAAAAAAATTGCATGCTCTTAGCGTACTCTCGCTTTCTTCACAATTCCGTCATCCAATTTTTGTAAATGTTGAGCAAGAAAGATCAATATGAAATCTTGCAAGGAGGAAGAGGACACATGTCAGAAAATCAAAGAATAATATGACACGAGATGAGATAAGGTATGTTACGCTAGAGGTGAAGTGGCTGCTGCCAAAGTCATGCTGTTTTCTGCCTTTGCCCTTGTCATGACTCTACAGAAGCCCAGACGCAAAGGGTGTATTTGCGAAGCATATGCATTTTTTGTGGTATTTCTCCAAAAAAAAGAAAAATACTTTCTCCTCCGCTAACAATGTAAATTTCTGGTGTGATGTGTAGCTAATGATAAGTTACACGCACTCTCCGTCACGGTCACATAAACACGACCTCTGGCAAGAGAAAATAAATTCGGGCGGAGGAAAACGTCTACATGTGGAATGAGTGACTGCTCCGCTACTTTTACTCCAGAGTACGGAAACTCTTCTTACAGGAGGGGAGGAACTTTTTTTTGTGTGGCGTACAAAATAGAGCGCTCGCGTGGAAAGAGAACAACCAGAAAGAAAGATAGATGGAAAGCTGAGGAAGTCTAACAAAAGAATAAAATATGCTGTTAATTAAGACATAACACACACCGTTATTTTCCACTACTTTCTCTCCCCCTCTCAACTCAACGTCAGCCAATTATTCACTGTCCCATTATAATGATAATTGCGTGAAAGTAGGAAAAAAATGCCCTCCGTGGAAAAAAGCCGCCACCAGCTTGGCACTGTTACTGTTACCACTTGGAGCGATGCAATATATAAAAAAATAACATTGTCATTGGGGGAAAGCTGTTTTCTTTTCTGATGTGGATGTCGTTTTCTTGGCTAGTGTAATTTTCCTAGACTTTCCTCTCCCATTTTACCATATTTTTATGCACGAGGGGAAGCAGTCACCGTAATGAGTGCAGCTAAAGGAAAATGCTACCGTTCTCATGACTGCTGTTATAATGCATGTCAATATTTGTTCGAACAAAGGGATGAATGGCAATTCCATGAAATTGTGCTGTGCGCAGCATTATAAGAAAGACAGCTTTTTTTAATGCTGTGGGGGTATATGAAACGAAAAGGGGTTGTAAAATTTACCCTGATTGCTGCTGCTAATGGCTGGTTTCCATTAAGTAAAACTGCTTCTTGTGTCGGTAGTTTTTTGGCTAAAGCGAATAAATATTTTTGATATGTTGCTGAGTTCTAGGAAAATTGCTTTACGTAATTTACACTACAATGGAGCTGGCAATTGATTCTTTTTTATTTGATCTGATTGTGCAAATATGAAGTAGAAAAAAGAAGTTCTGAGAATGGCGGAATATATTTTTTTTTCTTTCAAAAAGTTGCTGGAATTTAATTTGGAATGTTTGGTTAATGTGAAAGTAGTGATGATTGAAGAAAAACGGAAAAAAGAATTTGTATTAAACGTGGCATTCACTCTCAGGCATGTGCTTCCTTATTGAGGAAGCCTTTTTGTCCTCTCGTTAAAGGAACTCATCAAAATATTATATCGCAGCGCTAAGTTGAATATAAGTCTTAAGGCAGTTGTACAAACGCACGATACCATATAAGCTGGGATCTGATGAAACGAGCGTGACAAAATAGTTTTTTGTTTGTTGTGTTTGATTTTTTGGGAAAAGCGTGTAATTGATACTTGAACAGGGAAAGGGTTTGATTTTCTTTTCCAAGGATTCTCATTTACATTACTTTGCGTTGTAAGTAGTTGGGTTTCCTCATTTTCCTTTTCATCTTTTTTTTCCTTCTCTAGATTTCGCAAGAGGAGGAAGTAGTCTCTCGCTCCCGCTTGATTGTTTTTCTCTTGTTGGTTTGCGGTGTGAAGGAAATTAGAAAAGTTTTTTTTTCTTGTTTGCTTATACATGAATGAGGTGTTTGCTTTCTTCTCTTTGCTCTTATTGTTATAACGAAAGGGAAAGAAGTTTGTGCACACTTTCGCAAAAGGGTGTCCGCAATACCAGAAGTAGCACCACCACCACCGTGAAAAACACTTTTCTCCGGATTTTCCTCCAATATAAGAAAAAAGTGAAAAAAATTAAAGAAAATAATTAAGAATTTGATTTTGTTTTTGCAGAAGTTGTAGTCGTAGTTGGCCAACAACAACAACAGTCATTTCGAGTGAGACCTGAGCCCGTACGAAGTTAAACTTGGGGAGCAAGCCGTTCTCCGCTGTGAAATCGACAATCAAGCTGGACGAGCCCAATGGACCAAAGATGGTTTCGCCTTAGGTAAGCAAACTGAAAAAAAAACTTTTATTTTGTAGCGTGCACTGCCATACTGCTGCTGCACTCGCATCACATCACCCTCAGAGAAAGGAGAGAGATCTGTATATTTAAGCATAAATGTGCTCCACCATTTTCATTCATGTACATTATCAAGGGAAGGAAAAGGGCAGTGCAGTGCGATAACGAGAAGAGCATAGCAATTTTCGGCATACGTCCATAAGTTCGGTATAGCGTAGCCGTAATGCGATGTAATTTGTAGATGTCTCGCAAATGAAATAGGAGTAGGTATATGGAGAGAGCAAACACTTAAATAGAGTGTATATAGAGCTTCCGGAAAAAGGGAAGAGACCAAAAAAATGTTTTTTGATAAAATACATCTGTTTTTCCATATGGACTGAAACTACAGAGTTGGAAAACTAGAGTTGAATGGAAATGGGGAAAGTTGCACTGTTAGAAATGGCGAGTGTGTACTTTTCTGTTTGCTTTTCCGTTCTACTTTAAACAAGCTTAGAAAATGGGAAAAGGGCCCGTACAAGTATGAAGCGCAGACACAGCCAAAGTGCTTGCGAGTTCCCTTTCACTCATTAAGCGCTCTCATAATTACATATGTTCCCGAAAAAAAAAGTAGCGGAAGGAGAGAAGCATTTTAGATGAATTGTAATAAAAAGCGTTTTTCTCACCACTTTACTGATTTACTCGTGCCCAGCAGCACTTTCATGTTTTTTTTAAAAATGTGGTCGGGCACGAAAGCATTTATTACTGAGTGGAGATCATTGTCCTTTGCAAGTTGCGAAAATAGAGGGACATTATTACCTAAGGGAGAAAATGGACATGAGTAGTGAGTAGCAAGTTTCTTTATGTGGTGGCTTGCCCAATGAAAATATATATTTGATTAAGGGATGCTTTCACTTAACTTTTTAAAAGGAGGGAAGAAAAAAAGTGTCGACCTTGGGTATTTTTTCCCTTCAGATCCCCTTTAAATGACATGTCGTTTGTTAGAGTGATTTCAGTTCATTTAGCAAATGCGTGGTGTGAAGGGAGGATAAATTACGTACGCTATTTTGTCTTCCCATTTGATAATTTAGAGAGGCTCTCTCCTATCTCGCGGTGAACTCAGTTGGGATGATTGTTAATGACAGCGATGACGTAGAAATTTTAAGTGAATCAGCTGGGCCGACGTAGAGAAATGAGAGGAGTTTGATGCCTGATGGTGAAAGATCTTCCTCAGAATTAATAAGTATTTCTAGGGAAGAAAGTCGGCAAAAACACTACGCTTTCTCTCTCTAGTCAGCAACGTGACTATGGTGTGGTGTAATGCGACCGCATAAAGTAAGCCTTCCTCCCTCATGCGAGTGTAGGCATCTTTCCCCGGAAACAATCAAAGAAAGAGATGAGCATTATTATAAGAAAGTATTTCACTGTCTAACTTTTCTTCGGAAGGATAACTGGCTGACCGTTTTCTCCTTCTGGTATAGTTTGGTTAGGTCATAGTCATGTGAGCTTGTTATTGATCCCAGTTTCAGCTCCACATCCAAAAAACAGGAAAAACCTGGCTATTATCAGTTTGTCGGGGATGATGAGCGCCCGCACAGTATTTGTCTTCGAAGACATGAAGAGCCGTCAAATTTCACGAGGCTAAAAAGCAATAATTTCAAGTTTGAAACAAAAAAAACTTTTTCGCTATAAGGAGTAAAATAGTTGAAAACAGTGGAAACGTAATAAATTGATATTCACTGCCAGAAGGAATTTCCCCATTTGCTGTGAGAGCGGGAAAACTCGCAGAGCACTACCCTTTTTCATATTATCCTTTTCTGTCTGGCTGACCACAAGGCATGTGATGGTTAGTTTCTGAAATGTTTCATTTTATCGCGCTCATCATCATCCTTCTTTAGCTTTTTACATCAATATCAATGTTTTCAATTATCTCCTTAGCCAAATCAATAAATATCTCGAGAAGTGCTAGCACCACTAACTTATAAGAATGCGGCAGTACAATGCATTTTAGAGCTCCTTTTGTTTTTAGGACCTGTTTTATGCAATGCCTTTGGGTTTTTTTGGTGGGCACTATGCAAAACTCCATTTTTTACTGTACAATCTACGCTCGTTCATCGCTCCGTTCTTAGAGTGTAAGACGCTATAATAGGAGTAAATGTAATATTAGAAGGGAGAAAGTGGAGTGGAATGGGAGGAAGTAATTGATTTGCGGTTTAGCGTTTCTCTCTTTTCCTTTTCTCTTTCTGAAATGGGAATGAGAATGGTCTCAACTATCCTACGGATAGAGTATTTTGAGAGAAGATGCAAATTAAATTGAAAACATTTTCTCTCAGCAAATCATCCTTCCCTAAGCCTTAGAGCAGGGAGCAAACCCCGTAAAGGAACACACACAACAAGCCACAAAAAGCAAACTTTCTCTCTTGTGCACAGCAAACACAAACAGAAAACTCCTTTTCCTGTGATGGAATTGCTACTACAATTTTTTTTACTTCTAGTTCCTTTCCGGAAGTTAAAATCAAATAAATATTGGCTTACTTACATACCTTTGTAGTAGCTGCATAAGAGTACTACTATACATGCTCAATTTCCACACTCGTGACTATACCCATGCACAGTTATTATTGGATGTAGAAAATCCTGAGTAAGATTAATTTGAGAAGGAACAAGAGTTGTAGTAGTGGTGGTTTGGGAGGCCGTTTCCAGAGGAGGAAAAAAACGATACACACCGAACATTCACATAATAGCTGGTGCGGCTTCAGGTATTTTTAGATCCAGTCTTCTTTCCTCGTTTGAAATGATTAGAGATAGATGCCTTTAAGACTCCCGGTTTGTGCCTCACTCCAAGGAGCTTCTATTTTTTGGAGGAGCCAGTTATTTTCTCTTTCTCTCGCTGTTGTTGCTCCTGTGGTGGTGTGGAGTGAGGAGAAGAGCTGTAATAATAATAGCGATATCATGTAATTCTATCTAAAGTGAAAGATAGATTGGATGCCTCTGCAGTGGCTTCGCCTGGCTGTTGTGGTTTCATTTGGGAAGAGGGAGTAAAGGGAAGACCACACGACCTGCAATAGGCCTTTAGGTTCAGGGCCCTTTTCACTTGAGTTAGACTTGTTTGTTGTTGTTCCCTTCTCTAAGCCGTACATATTACGCTACTTTACGAACGTACGGCCTCGCATCTATCTCGTCTCGGTTGGAAATGAACTTGGCTGAGAAAAAAGGGCACATATATTGCAAGGGAGTATATGGCTATAGGGAAAGTGTGCGGTGTTTTAATAAATGTTCTTGCTTTTGCTTCTCCTTCCCGGCCTGTGAATGTGTATCTTTGTGTGGTGTAGGAAAGGTGCAGTTATGAAACATCTTTTTTTCCCAGGCTTGTTATTAGTGCACCTCCGCGACCACATAACTTTCTTATCACAGGCAGCCCTTGCCCCAGTTTCCTGATGAAATAGCGTGGCATTTTCTTCCTTTTTTTCCTTTTTTCACGTGCGTAGAAAGCAGATATGCTGAAGAAAGGAAGCATATGAGCCTCCAGGCTCCTATAGGTATCCAGCTGATACTGAGCCAGTTTTTTATGTGAATTTTTTTTCTATAAGTACCTTTCCATTTTCTGACTTTATCTATTAGAAAAAAGGAGTGGGAAAGGGAAAGGGAGAGCGTATATAGCTTGTTTGTTTTATTTTCAAGAGAGGAGAAAAAAAATCGAAACTTTTTTTTTGCTGGATGGTCAGAGAAAGTGAAGGAGTAAGATGAGTGAGTTATTAGCGGATATGGGCGGGCAAGAGGTTATGTATCTCATCACTCTTTTCCTACCTCCGCACTATATTCCAGAGAGAGAAAAAAATGGC
>JAHZND010002752.1:0-11612 GCA_027744115.1 Acrocyrtus sp. NNG-2020
CGTTGAGATATGGCTGATGTTACGTTATGATTCGGGCTCAGCAGGAAGCTTCTTCCCTGGAAAGTGAATGATTTTCTTGTCAATTTACCGAGAATGCTGTGTATCTACATGAAGCGCTTGTGTTACTGTTTGCGACATTGCCAATAACCAAAAAACCGATACTCTCTGCACCAGCAGCCTCTGTCTCCACAGAGTACTAAGAAGCTGTGAAAACCGCGAGTGGAAATGAGCTGTTCGCGTAACGAACTCAGCGAACACGTAAACGAAAACCGCACGAAATTATATATAAAATCTTGCAGATATGCGTAAAAAGCATACCACGGCCTATAACCTATCTTTATATTCCATTTCGCCCTGCAGGAGCTGTGGTTTTGTGGCGAAAACGGATGTGCTCTGCACAGTCAGAGAACTCATCTAAATAATAAAAAGCGATGCGATCACAAAAACCGAAAGTGAGCAAAAGACGCTACGCTCATTCGTCATTAGCTACTCGCTATAGCTGTCCAATCAAGTACTGAAATGATTAAAAAAGTGCGCTTTCCTCACTTAAACTTGATCGTCATTGATGTCTAATGTAAATTCGCTTTTGAAATAGATCCGAGTTCATCCCCAGATACTAATTTGTAATGTAAATTGAGCGTCTGAATCTTTTGATTTGCGTATCTGAATTGCTTTTTACAAGTGGTAGTGGTGACGTGACGAAGTTCGGGGAACGATGAGTCAAGAAGCTTTCTTCAAAATGACTACTATTTCGAGTATGAGAGTAAACACGAACCAAATTATGATTTTCTAGTCTTCACCCCGCCATAAATAAAAAAAAACCTTCAAGATGAAAAATCGAAGGTTGCAGAAAAGTACTTTAGTGATGGAATCGAGAGCGGAGCAATCCACCCCGAAATCCCTTTTATCCACCCACACTCCCATCACTTTCGGAAGAGTAACCTTTGTCATTTTTTTCCTGTTGTGGATGTTGAGCTGTTGTTGCAACGGAGTCGTTATTGCTGCTACCCCTCCTTCAGGGAAATCTTCGTCATCATCATCTAATACCCTTGGTTCTAGTATCTCCAATTTATTCACTGTGTTCCGGAGAAATCCAGTTGGTAAGCGGAATACGTAATGTACGCTTCCTTAAAAAAATACCTACCTTAGATGTGCTAGGCAAGCAGAAAGAAAAAAAAATATTTGTCAGCTCCCTTAAAATATATTTTTACTCATTCCCCATATATTTTTATGGTATGGCAAAAGGAAAAAAGTAGGTTAGTGGGGGCACTGTCGCACACCGCTATCCTCTGCAGTCAGTAATATCTGACAGGAGTGGTGCTCTGTGTTGAAAATGCTTTCTTATGATGGTCCACCTTTGTTGTTCCCATTTCAGACGAAAAAACATTACCATTTATTTTTTAGTATGCATATTTTCCCAAATAATTTATCATTTTAAGGGTGGATTTTAACACTGCTACTATACCTCTCCTTTATGGAATATCCGTATTGAGCCAAATACTTTCCCTGATAGTGAGTAATTAGCGTTGAGTTCTGTATGAAAACAGAATTTAAAACTTGGAAATTAAGTTATAAATTAAAATATTAAACGAAATGTCATTTCAGGGCAAAATCATTTTTCTTTCGGGTGTACAAAAAACCCCGCTGTATTTTGAAGTGAAAGCTTGGTTCCGTTTGTTACGCTTTCCTCAATCCTTAGCGAGCGAATTTTTTGGTAGAGGAGCATTCCTAGCGTGAATCAGAAATTAATCCTTAGCGAGCAAATTTTTTGGTAGAGGAGCATTCCTAGCGTGAATCAGAAGAAGGAGGGATATTGCTCTCCTTTTTCTTTCTCCAGAAGTTTGCGGATCTTTCGACAGAGAGAGCTCCGCGAGAGTTTAGTCCGAGCCGGCATACTTTCATATTCAAGCAGCAAAAGATTTTTTTTCTTGAACCGTAAAACAAAAAAAGCTTTGGGCTCCTTCCTTCAAACGCCCACGTAAATCCTTCCACTGAAATCTCATTTCTTCTCCGTGAACTTTATTCAAGATATTGTTTAGCCTTTGATGGTAAAAATAAAATCCACGCTATAACTAACAGCTCTCGATACAATTACAGTTTAAATTAGATTTTTTATTTGGTGCATTATTATAGTGCTCGCAGTTCTCTAGAAAATTTTCCATTTTGTCGCCTATCATTCCAGCCATTAAATTTTCCGTAAAAAAAGGAATTCTTACTTCCCGCTTCTAGAAATCAAGTACTTAATTTATGTTAGGACGTGGTTGACTTCCGAAAATTTATTTTTATTCGGGTATCTCACGGACATAAAGTGTATGCGTTTGCAATTGGGGATGATGTAATATTTTTTCTTTCAAAGCGCATTTCCTTTCTTTTCCCATTACAATAAAGTTTACTGTGAGAAGCGGCTAAATAGATTTTTGTTAGGCAATTTTCTTTTCTTCCTTTTCCCAGTATTTCACAAAAACAATAATGTAATTACAAAAATGAATCGATATTCGATGTTCGAGTTTACTTGATTTTCGCTTTAAATAAAAAGCGCATTTTTAAGAGTGCACGACTCAGCTTAGGAATAGTAGAAAGAATGCTGGGAAAGTGGCGAATTGGTTTTTTTCTTTAAGCTTTCTAAAAGATACATCGCTTTTTGAGGCAGTTTTTACAATCCTTGGAAAGCTCTTGCTAAGGCCAGGCCCAATGTCGAAAAAAGGGAGAGAGAGTGAAAGGCAGAAAAGAAAATCGAATTGAAGTGATAGCTGATATTTTTTTTGCCAAAATGTATAACGCAGTCATCATGATCATCATCAACAGTAAAAACATCAAGTGCAAAACATACGAGAAAAGCAATCAGGAAAAAATCTCCAATCGAATCGTTTCAATTCCAATCCAATCTGCTTTCTCTTCTGCCAAGGGAAAGCGAGAAAAAAAAGAGAAAAGATTGTATGCATTTTTTGCAGCTTCTGTACGACGGGAGGAAAAAAAGACTCGAAATGAGATTTTTACTCTTTTTTTCCTTGTTGTTGTGTGCTCTAGTTACAGTTGCAAATGTTATCCTGAATGCGCTTACCAACCATCTGTCTTCTTTTCTTCGTTTCATCCGTCTTCAGCACTAAATGATTTTTTTTTTAAAAAAGATTTTTTCACCGTTTTACCGTCTCCCTATTTTTTTCCTTCGTGCTTAAATCCACTTATTTATGATTGAATTTACAACAACGGGATACAGTTATGGGGGAAGGAAATGGCCTATAATGGGGGATTTTTGCGAGAATTTCCGCTCCAAGTCTTTCCCATACACACCACCACTACCACTGCCTTTATACAATTGTAACAATTGAAATAGCTTACAAAATTAAGGAGAGGGAGCCACCCAGAATGGAAACTGGCCATTTTTATTAGCCCGTTAAATGATTTATGCAATTATGTGAGTTTGACATTGACCATTACTAAACTTTGAGTTAGCTGCTAGTTTTTATTGACTAGAAGGATGGGGCCCGTTTGACGTTTACTTTTCAACGACTTAATTGACGACATGACCTTTAAATGTAGGACCCCGTTCGGTTCAGAGAGTTGGAGTGTGCGAATGCGAACATTAATAAATTATTATGAAAAGGGAAACGGAACATGTTTAACTTCACAAAGCGTCTGCTTCCTACTTGAGTAGTCAAAAAAAAATTCATATTTTGAGTATTCTGCGTATGGTAAAATATTAAAATATATTAATATTAATAATTCTTGGAAAACATTCTTGGAAAAATATCTTTTTTTTTGCTGAATGTCACATGAAACATTTAAGGTGGGTGACTTCCTCATGAATGAAATGAGCTTTTTACGGCGAGATTTCCAAAGCGGGTAGTGGTAGTAGATACATATTATTGCATTTTGCATTCAATGAAAAAAAATCAAATATCAGTATGATAAAAGGAGACAGACGGTGCCTCGAATTCTCAGCGAAGGCTTGAATGCATCTTCGCCTTTATTTTCAAAATGACGAGGAATGAATGCGAATTTTTTTTTATTTTCGGTGTCTGCGAAATCCACGAAAAGTGTTTCCCAGCCCTCTAGATAACTTTCATACTAGGTAAAACTTATAAAGTCAAAAGTCAAAACTAACCTAGGGAGGAAACAAGTAGGTTAAGGCAAGTGTATTTTGCCTCTGCTCATAAATATCTTATTCAAAGGGAGCTGCTACGTACCAGCACGCCCACAATACAATGCAATATTTGTAAGTTTTCCCATCCATAGAAAAAAGTAGGTGGGTACTAATTGTAGAGATATGGAATTCCGTACAAAATGTCTAGGCGTAGAAGATCATCAAGCAGTGATTTCAATGGCATCCCAGCACATATTAATAAAAGCGGAGAAATGTGATTGGCAATAATAATGGAATAGCAGCAACATCGCGTTTTAGTTTTGTCGGTAGCTAAAGTGAAAGCAAAAAAAGGTTGAAATAATTTTTTGTGCAGTGGCTTTATAGCATAAGGTACACGTGTGAAGGCGGCTATATAGTACACAGTACACCTTGAATATTATTAGGACAATTTTGTTTATTCCTCCCTCTCCATTTGCGACTCGGTTTTTGTGGGTTTAACATCACAATGAAAAGTAGTATGTTGCAAAAAAAAGATGTTTAGGCAGAGGAGCTGTTTTACATGTGACCTAATTCAATAGCGACTCTTCTAAAGTCCTAACTCAACCCATCCCCACTACTCCCCACCGCCACAACAACGACAAATTTTTTTCATGTTGAGTATGAGAGGAAAAGGGAACAAAATCAGGAATTCAGTTCCCCACGGATGCATGTCTTACTCTGTATAAAAAGTGTACATACTTACACCTCTAATACCTGAAGCCTATCCTTTTTCATCCACCTTTTCCTACCTTTTTCTCGTTTGGATATGTGAAACGGAGAAGAAGAATGCATGTCAAAAGTTAGGTTATCTACTACAATCTCCCTTTTATGTGGTTAGTAAACGAAAGCTTGTGTACGTCTCCGTGCTCATATATGTTCGCGCATTACTCGGAGAAAGCATATTGCGGTAGGTTGTTTTTAAAATTGAATTTTTTTCCAGCTAGACGTACGTCCTAGATCCCTACTCGAAAATTTCAATTCATTGCTCAGCGAAATGTTGCATTTTCGGCTCTTATTACTATTACCTACTGCAAAATAGCAAAATTTGTGGTTCCTCTAGTCTCTACACATTCACCTTACCCAAAATATGAGAGAGAGAGTAGATTGGGACTTGAGAGTACTCACAAAGCTGAACTGTTATTGGGCTTAGATATGAGCATTCCGTCAACAAACTAGAATCCAACTTTTTCATAAAGGGGTGGCCTACAACTTTAAGGGGAAATTTATACAAAGGACCACTTCAAAAGCTGCAAATTTTTCGTAATAGACGGATAGCCTGTCAAACTAATAATATGTACTTTTGCAAAAGTACATTGATACTGATATTCGCGTAGTCGGAACTCTGAAGTTACCGTGGTTTGTAGAAAAACCAGATGCCAAAGATTGAAAAAAAATGTGGACTTTATTGTAAAGATATCGTAAAAAAATAACTGTGTGGGTGTAGCGAAATGAGCTAGCTTTCGCAGTTTCTCAACTTATGTAGGACAGCAGAAATAATGAAGAACCAATAAGATGTCAAGGTTGAGCTTAATAGAAATGTTCTGGTAGTGAATTTATTTAGATGCGTGGGCGTATTCGGGGATGGGGTGATCACAATTTTTAAAGTGAAATCAAGTGCCAAATTCAGCTAAAAGCTGCCAAAGCCAAACGAGGTGCTGGAACATTTTTTAAAATGAGCTCCTTATCAAAGTGCATATTTTTTAAATGAATGGAAGAACTGCTTTTAGGATAGTGTCAGTGGATATTTTTAACTGTTGGCATGTTTGGCTGCATTTATTTACCTGAAAACGGGAATTTATTTTTTTTGATTTCACGTTCCCTTTCGTACTTGAGTGAGTGCAAGTTCAACTCAAGTAACTTTATAGAGGACTGGTCACATGGTAAATTAGCTTCTCCATCTACTTGAACTTGATAAGTAGTTGGAGAGTGTGGCTTTCTCTGTTTTTTCCACTTCACATTCCTCTCCACATTTAAATACTTCCTGTGCTCTGGCATGGCGTGTAATGGCACAGTTTTTCATCAAACCTCCTCGAATCCCCTCTCACTTTTTTTCTTTTTCGCATGTATCCTCTTTTGCTACCTTTTTTTTAGTTTGGAAAAGGGAAATGGTACTTTCACCAAAATACTTGAATCCAACCCGTTACGTCTGCGTTACGCTAACAATTTCACGAGAAAGAAAGAGAAAAGGGAAGGACGTCTTTTGAATTCAAATGAAATGACTTTTTTTCTTACTCTTTTTTACAATAGTTATCATACCTTACATAATGGATCAAAGGAAATGCTCTTTTACTTTCGTAAAGGTTCCCTTCCCGCAAAATCGCTCAGGTATTTCCAGCCTTTTGAGTATGGTTGTGTTGACCTGTAATATATTTTTTTGGTAGCTCGCAGGACGTAGGCATACAATTTTATTTTTTTCGGTGCGAGTTTTCTTCATGCATGCCCCTTTTTTCACTCGTTACTCACTGTTTTGACTTTACACATGCACAGACACACAACCAACACGATATTCCTTATCCGGATCAGTAAGCTGGGAAAATAGTTCAAGTGGAAGAAAGTGGTACATGTGTACAATCCGTCTTGTGCTAGTTAAAAATCTGGACAGGAAGATGAAAAAAAAATTTTTTTTTGGAAACTTCAATTTTCCGCATCTCCCTCCTCACTTTTTTAGGAGCAGAGGGAAATGTCCTTTGTGGTTTTCGTGAAGTCTTATTGGAAAGCAGAAAAAAATAAAAAAAAGTCGTTCCCATGTGCAGGCGGATAGGTAGAACGCAGTTAGAGTTAAGCTTGGCGGTATGAACTTGAAGAAATGACATCATTTTCGGGAATGGCCATGGCCGTGTGATTATTTTATACAGTAGTTGAGGGTTTTCCCGTGGAGCTTCAGAAATATCATATCCTCTTATTAAACTGTTCCCTTTTCTCTAAACGACATACAATCATACAAATGCACAATTACTGACGAGTACGTTAAATCGGGAGTATACCTCTGAACTCTTACATTTCACGGCTGAATGAGGCGAAATGGTCATGAGGGAAGCTATATGAAGCATATTTTCTACCCATTTGGGAGAAAAAAAATTATATTTTCCAGATGATTTTTTTATATTAAGGGTTATTTTTATTTCGGGCCGCAAAGGACTCTGACAGAGACGAGGGCACTAGACAATGTAAGAAGGTGCCGCTATGACATGCTCACTTTTCTACCCCAAACTACATTACAATTTGCTGGTGTGGTTGGTTGGTCAGCGCATCGTGTGTGGTGCATCGTTAGTAAATAACCTTCCACCTCTACTTCCACCTCCACCCTCCACCGCGCTACTAACTTTCACGTAGTTTTCCTCCTGCGTGTATGTTTTCCTCCCAGTGCCTATATCTCCTTTTCTGCGCGGAAGTGGAATTGTGGCAGGAACCAAGAAAAAAAATAGAATGCACGACCGCAGGAAAATAGAAAGAAAAAGAAGGATAAACTTGTTCGATGGATCTTTCCTGGGACTGTAAATCTCAGCAGACCTTAATAAATTCTTTAATGTTAGGCGTGCGTGAGGAGAATTTTGAGAAAGGAGCAGTGTGCAATTCCTCCTTCTTTTTTTTCCTCCCGGTGACTATCGAGAAAGTAAGTATAGGAATGGCACATCCATACTATCACAGATTTTTTTCCTTTTTCTACAACTATCTATAAATAGTCGAGGAGTAAAAATGAAGATTTTTTTCAGCTTCTTGCCATGCCACGAAAAAGAAAATCGGCAGCCGCTAAAGTCAAAAACGATGGCACAGAGGACAAGGGAAGAAACTCAAAAAAGGAAGGAAAAGCATTCCCATATCGTAGATGAGAAAGGACAAGGAAAAAAACACTCGTGCCTTTCACAGGGCGTAAAAAATGTGAAATTTCACCCAAAAAGAATATATTCCTTTTTTCTGTCACTTTACTCAATTTAACATTTAATTTTAGCGTTGACCCTACACAAACTTGGTGTGCACGGTGTGGGAAAAAAGAATGAAGTGACACAATGAGCTTCTACACATGCACCTCTTTTTCAGTGGTTGGGCCTTTGGGGTGTGTGGGAGAGCATCAAAATAAGATAGGATTGTGAAGCGAAAGCGATTAATTAAACGGTGATTTATATAGCTGCTCCTGTGATCACGTCCTTATGACACAGATTTTCTTCCTTTTTCTTCCCACATCCATTTTCATCTTTTTCCATTGCCTCTTACTCTGTATCCGATATTCATTACATCTTCTCTTCCCGCCTCTACTACGTTCTACGTTGCATGGCATATCCATAAGGAAAAATAAATGGGTATCTTCTTGGGTGGTAAACTTTCTAAGATTTTGCATCTGCATGTGGCTGGTGAGGTGGAGGTGATATGTGACAATATATCAAAGTATAGAAAGCTAACAGAGCATGACATCAATCTCCTCCACTCATCCTGAGGAAAAGTGGGGATGATCTCATTGGAAAATAAGGGCGACAGGACAGGAGAAAGGCTGAAGGGAAAATATATGGGGAGAGGAAAAAGAGAGCCTCCTTATATTTTCCTACTTTCTCTAATCCAACAAAACTATTTAAGTCGTGTAGAAAAAGTAGAGTGAAAGTAGAAGCGGAGAGTGAGAGAGTGAGGTGAGGAATGAGCACTTTTCTCAGCTCTCTAGTAGCCATAACCGAAGGGAGTTTCCTATTATTAGACAATTTTTTTTTGCTTGCTTGCTTTACCTCACTCTCCAGAATTTTCCAGGGTTTCTCTTGTGTTCCTGTTAGCCGCTCGAAAAACTCTCCTGATGGTAGTATGGCTCCTCCTGTCTTGTTTGCATGCATAATAAATAGTTTACGCACCTCGTTCTGACCGACCTTTTTCCTTGTGACTTTAGCTTTAGCACTCACTTGGTTTACTGCACTGGAGGGTAATAAAGTTTGATTCTGGGAGTTTGAGACGCCAAGTTATTAAGGGGACGTGAGATTTTAGAGGATAAACTTAAAATGTTAGGGAATCTTTAGGAAAATGCAATTTTCTAACAGCTTCACATCCATAATACCTACTCGAGGATGACGTACTACTGGGAGGGAGCCTCACACAGTTACAGTTAGTAAAACGGCAACGGCGCTAAAGGAGAATGTATTTTTTTGTGTTGGCAAGATAATCTTTCAGTTTACCTTGGCTCTCCAAGCACAAAGTATATTATTTGGGGAAAAAGGGAAGGACTTGTCAGAGCGGAGACTGGAGGAATTTCCAGAAAAAAGAAAGTTTTTTTTTCACACACAGTTTCCCTTACAGCTTTGTTATCATATGGACAAGTTGAGTAAAGCTAAGCCAAAGCTAATACACAGAGACACTCGAAAAGAAAACACGTCACGGGACAAAAAGCTGAAAAGTTAAAAAACTTGGGAGTTACGGGATATAGAGAATGACCTCTTTTGCAACAATGCAAGCACCCGTCTTTCTCGTCCTTTTCTTGTCCGGAACCTAAATAGAAAATACTTTGCATTCATGTGTGTATTCATGTCCCACCCAGGTACTCGGATTTTGAAGGAATTAAGTGGCCACNAAATAGAAAATACTTTGCATTCATGTGTGTATTCATGTCCCACCCAGGTACTCGGATTTTGAAGGAATTAAGTGGCCACATATATAGTCTGGGAGTAAAAGTAACGATAATATTTTCAGGGCGGGATGCGGGAGCGAGAAAATAAGTCGGAAAGTCTGGTAATAACTGGGTATGTCGGCCTCCCCATTTTTTTTGCAAAAAAAGTTCCTGGTGTGCTTTTTTTGTACTTGCAAAAAATATCAGAATTAAGTACGTTGAGAGAGAGATGATAATAGTTCTAACTTCTTTGCCAGTTATACCAGCTCCAAAGACAGAGAGAAAAAGGAGTGCGACGACGACGACGAAAGAGTTTATCTTTGTGTGCTATTGGTGACAGGGTGGGAAAAGGGCTTTGCTTTCTCCTTCTCCCTCTCCCTCACATGGCTAATATTTATGTTTGGGCCCTTCCTGCTAAAAAAAATTTTAGTGAGGAGTACTTCATCTTCTTTGTTTCCCGACTAGTAACATACATTCCTCAACTTATTCGTCACGGCGGTTGTAACGATGAGCTTCTTTTTTACGGGTGCTATTACAGAAATGGCGGAGTGTTTTCTTTAGAAATATCATTTTTAGCAAAGGAAAAGCTAGCTATAACAGCAGGACTGGAAAAAGACAAAAAGTTAGCGCTGAAGCTAAAGAGAAGAGTATAATTCCCATGTTGCTTTTATTGGAATTATAGTCATGCCAGTATTTTTTAGAGCGGTGGTTTTTGTTCCTGGTTGTTTTCATCTTTTTTCATGGTGCATCCCCTTCATAGCCTTATAGCCTCTCCAGTCCCACCAAAAGTGCTAACCATAGCCGTAGCAGTAATAATTATAGAGGATTATTCCCTGTATCCGAATATGCTTCCTTTTCCTATCTTACAATCGTGAGAAGAAAGTTCACTGCTAGAAATATAAAATGATAAACTTTTTTTTCTTAAGTTTTCTCCTTTCTAGGCCGGATTATACAACTTTGTACATGTGTCTGTATTAGCAAAAGTCGGTTTTTCTTCTTCTTTTTTTGGTCGCTATATCAAGGCAATGCCTGTGATTGCGAGTCGTGAGGATTTATATTGACCATGGCTGTAGTACTGTACCTCTCTTTTATTATTTTTGATACTTCCTGTTCGACTTTATTTTTATTTCAGGATGCTTTAACATCCCTTACAAAAATAAGAACATCATTCTTTGTGTTTTTGTGATGTGCTGCTCCCTGGCTGAAGTGGTAATAAAGTTAAAGGATGACATTCTATAACTCCGGCGAATAGTCTTAATAGGCTCCCGTACATATTTTATTGTGTAATGGACTATATTAATAGGACAAGAGGGAAACACTGCAAAATGTACATTTATGGATGAGTTGACTTTCACAGTTATAGGCGTGGGCACACAAAAAAAAACTATACGCTGTTGGGTTAGGCAGGAGTATAAGGCATAAAAGGTAAAAAGTTTATTGGTCTGTGAGTTCATACGTAATGAAATGGGCTAAGGTTTTTTAAAAAGCAGTTTTCTGAAGACAAGAGTGCTCAGTTTATATGGTATAAAGCGGGGAAAGTAACAAAAATAAAATTTAAAGCTGTGCACACTACACAGGAAGGAAAGCACGTGTTCTTGCTTCGTTAGGAAAGCTGAAAGATAGATGTAGTCTATTATAACGTTGTTGGTTTTCCGGCTGTAACAAACTATTTTTTATTTTCTTTAAGAGGCTATCTGTTTTTGTAGGATGTGTTCCTCTCCGTTCCTCTCTTTCCGTCGTAGTTGTTGTGTCGACATAAATCCTGGCTGGGGAAGACAGGATGGAATGGGGTATATAGGCTGTGTAAAACGTCTTACTTAAGTGATCTGTCGAATGAGTTATTTTCGGTCGCGCGGACTAAACTCACTTCCTATTCGCGAACTAGTTTTGGAAAGGGAAAATACTAAGATT
>JAHZND010002753.1:0-11334 GCA_027744115.1 Acrocyrtus sp. NNG-2020
AAAATATTTTGAGTGTCAGACAAGGCTGATTTAACACCCTGAATAATTTAACTTACTCCGTGTAACAACCGACAAGATTTCAATGCCACGGTCGTCTCCCCAACAAACGTCAGTCCTAAACCAGACCATACCTTCCCTACTCACATCACCTACATCTTTTTTTTCTGAAGGACTCATTTTCAGCTCTCTTCCTCCTTTCATTTCACAAATGCAAGAAACAATTTCTTTTGAGGTAAATTCTCCTGGAAAACATTGTAAAAAAGTAGGAGGAGATCTCGCTATCAAATGTCGCTTCCTTCAAGTTTTACTCAACCTCATTTTTTTTACTATTTAAGTGAGTGGCAGCCTCGTTTTTAAATAAGAATTGGATACTTTCAATTTTACAGTAGAATAAGCATTCCTCCAGCTCCCACTCAAGTACTTTTTCAATACACGTCATGGCCACGCATCCTGCATCCATTCATCGGCATCCTGTGCCCTTTCTCTTAAAAGTTGCACCTTTTCATCATTATGCATTTATTGCACCTTTTAAAACTCATTATTATGTTACATTACTGTTATAGATAAAAAGCCATCGTCATCTCTTAAAGTCGTGGACATTCCTGCTGACCTTTTCGCTGATGCATCAGAACCAGTCGCAGATGTGCAGAAGCCAGTTGAAGACGTAGCTGCACCTGTTGACGCAGCCCCACAGGAGAAAGACGCAGCAATTCCTCCAGAAGAAGTTGCAATTGCAACCTCAGAGGAGAAGAAAGTAGAGGGCGATGTTCCCCTAATCCCTGCTGACGATAAGAAAACTGAGAGTGGTGAAACGGAAGACATTGACAGACCAGCTTTTTTTGGATTCCGGCTTCCAACAATCGTTGTATTGAGAAGACCAGCTATTTTCAATGACCCATTTTCCTTCTTTCCCTTCTCCATGAACCGTAGACCAGCACCACCTTCATTTGGAGGAGAGCCACCTCGTCGTGATGATACTGATACTCGTGATGGGTTCAGACCTTTCAATGTTGATGCTGCCCCAAGTGAAGCTAGACCTGTGAACGTTGGCGCAGGTGGCGGATTCCAAGGTACGAAATTAATTAGTTTAGTGGTTCCACCAAGAATAGGTTGTCTCACCTGCGTCAATTGAGCTCATTAGTTTGGACTTCGTGTTCCTACATCATGTAGGTAAATACACTATGTAAAAGTTTTTGTTTTCTTACAGACACCATGTTTAACATGAGGCAACAAATGGATGCACTCTTTTCCAGCCTGTTTGCTCCAAACCCAGGATACTTCCCAAATCGTCAGTTTTTCCCACGACCATTCTTCCCATCCATTTCTGCTGACTCATCTGCAGAAGATGATGGTCTTGATTTTGATAAATTGCCTAACAACTACAAAAACTCTACCTCTGAAACCAAGATTGTTGATGGTAAAGTTGTTGAAGTGAACAGGACTGTGCATAAGATTTCTGGAAACAACTCAAACGGCTTCTTCCAATTCTCTGTAAGAAAAAATGACAATCAGCATGCATACTACTATAAGAAGAAATGATCAAAGCACTTTACATGCCGAGAAATCAGAAAATACATTCATACCTATAAGATTTCCAGGAATTTTGTTGCAAAGAAGCTTTTCATTTTGTAGGTCATCAAAATTCGTCCTTCTGATGCCCCAGAGGCCGAAATCGGCGTCCCCCCAGCAGCCATCGGAACTCCTGAAGTAGCCAAAGCACCAGAAACTGCAGAAAGTGAAATCACTACGACTGTGAAGGCTGAGCAAGAGGCTGAAATGAACAATCCAAGTCTCAACGAGGTCGATGAAGAAAAGAAAGTAAGCACTGATAAGACCGGAGCCGGTATCGATGCAGGATTGCTTTGAACGCACTAAAGTATTACTCACCAATCACATGCAAAGCATTCCCTCACTGAATTGAACGAATCATAACCACAATAATACTTTTTCAAATGACTGACTAAAATGATCGAAGAATTCATAATTCATGACATAAAACTACCTTATAGTATATGTAAAATTACATTTATTGTTGGGGTACCTTAAGCACTATTATATATCTCAATCTTCTAGAGAAATCACATTCAAGCACATGTGATAACTGTAAAAAGTATGATTTTAGCCAAGTTTGGACTCTTCCCTAAAAATTTTAAATTGCAATTTACCCCTGCCCTAAAATATTCTCTGGTATACTTCTGTTTCCGGGTTTTAGTAACTTCACTGATGGTTTACAGTGAACCTAATTTTTCTTTTTGCTTTTACCGACTAGAACAATAAAAATTGCAGTTTATTTTGCGTCTGCATTATTTTATTTAGCTAAAAATTATGTAATGCCAATACCTTTGTTTATAAATAAACGGGCAATAATGAAGATTAATCCATACACATCAACTAATTGTACATTTGTAAAATGTGTTCCTCCTGTCTTTTCATAGTTCTCACACCTGCAATGTTTTTATATATGAGTAGGTAATCAATGTTATCTGCACCATCCTTCACTCACTCGCTTTCACAATTCTGCTTTCTTTCTAGCACGAAACCGTGTTTATTTTCTGTTGTACCCTTTGTATAAATTATCTACCTGTAATTTATCAACCTAGCTGAACTACCTTGACTTTCAATTGTAAATCGTAATCTCATCATTCTGCCGTAATTTCACTCTATTGCATGCTAAGAAAACTGTGAATTACTTTCTAACCAGGAAGCAGAAATGAAGAAAACAATGTATGAAACGGATCCTGGGCTCCTTGAAGAGCCAACAGCCCCTGTTGCACTACCCCTAGCCCAAGAAGTGATTTATGATTTTATTCCTCTAAAATCGATGCCATTGATTGACGCTACAAAAGGTGGTAATGGGAAAAGTAAACCCCTTGATCTCTCTAGTGACCTGCGAGTGAACAATCTTATGGCTAATGCTGAAAATGGACGACTTAGGTCATTGGTCGACCCAGAAGAAATTGAAGTGATTGAAGTTTGAAGATTTTAAAATCAGAAACCAAGAACTAAATCTTAATTTTAATCTAAAAAACAAATCATATACACAACTCGAATGTAGCATTACTCGTCCCGCATTAAAGTACCTTTGTAATACATATATAATTCCTTACATCGTCAACACATGTTGCTAAACTAAACTTTTAACTCTCGTTGGATTTCTTAGTTAAACTGGAAGCAGCAGTACTAAACTGCCTCAATAAACTGGAACATATAAACCTATTTATTGTCTTTAGTAAATAATTTGAGTTTACAGTTAACTTAATGGCTTTATTTTTTATAAATACAATATACATTATTGTACCGAATACACCTCGTTTTACACAAAAACATCCTTACATACAAATACAAAATTTCCTTAGAAGAACACATAGCAGAGAAGATAGTTCATGTTCCAATATAACATCAAATTAATCTAGAAATATTCAGCATGTTAACACGAGCTTCAGATTTCTTGGTCTTGAATTTGACGAAGAAGGTTTGCGAAGTTATCCTCTTTGACTTTTAAATGTTGCTTTTGAATATCAGTCAACGACAATTTTAAGTCGCCGCATTGCCCTTCTATCCACTGCAAAAGGTCCGTGTGCTCGTTGAGAATTTTCATGATCTTGTGCAACTACGAAATTACAATAAATAAAATATAGCCTGTTATAAGTTATAATTATTATATGTTGTTTACAAACTGGCAGTTTCAAATTTTGCAACGGTTAAAAATTTTAGCTTGTTTGTCATACCGGGTCATTTGGATGCAGCTTGTGTTCACGTTTGTTCCGTTCGTTAATTTTTTCAATTAGGGTTCCCAGATCAACATTCATTTGAGAAAGTTCTTGATGAACATTCATATTAAGGTTAAACCTTAAAGAGAAGGTAAGGTGTTATTCATTTCTTACTTTCAAGCGTGCAATATTTCTACTCAGTAAAAAGTGAAAACTTCATTTTTAAAATAAAAATTATTTCTTTACAAAGATAGTCGATTAGCATCTGCTTCTAACAGTTCAGCCTCAGGAATGCTTAGTTCCATTTGTCCAAGCACGCTTTCAAGCTCCATTTGTTGAACTTTTAAATGCTTGAGACCCTTGTCAATTCGGGTCTGATCTTTCTTCAGATCATCCACACTAGATTGGAGTTTAAGTATCTGTACAAACAAACCCAGCCAATAAAATTATTAAATCATATGATTAAAATACCTACCTAATATCATTTATCATCTCACCTTATCACCATTTGATACTAAAACTTTATCATATTCATTGACTTTTTTCGCATTGGCGTGAAAAATCTCTTCCTGTTCCTGAAGATCATCCGCAAACTTGTTCAGAATTTCTTGGAGTTCTCCATATGTAAGTTCTTTAGGCTGCTGTGGCTGAGGAGTTTCTGTAGCTGATGCTGAGGAGCTTGTGGCTGCAGGTGCCGAGGAGCTGGTGGCTGCAGGTGCCAAGGAACTGCTGGCTGCAGGTGCCCTACGAAAAACGACAATATTGATTTTTGAAGAAATACATTTCATCATGAATTGTTCAATTGTGATATGTAGTGTTACCAACATCAAGTAAAGTACAATTTCATTTTAAGCCTATCCATTACCCATCATTAGATCCCACTCCCATTGGGGAAGTACCATCAGTACCACTCATTTTTGACTGTCAAGATATTAAAAAAAATTCCTATTATGATTGTATCGGTATCTCAAAGGGAAAATCTGAAAATGAAATATTATAATAATAAAATCACTTCTAACCGAAAATCCAAACAATTAAAATAACAGCAGCGCACAAAAATTACACCGAATCTGAATTAATTAATTATTAGCAGTCCTGTCCGAGTAAAAAAAAATTCACCACCTAC
Source organism: Acrocyrtus sp. NNG-2020 (assembly GCA_027744115.1). NCBI lineage: Eukaryota > Metazoa > Arthropoda > Collembola > Entomobryomorpha > Entomobryidae > Acrocyrtus > Acrocyrtus sp. NNG-2020. The sequence continues at coordinate 4,837 of JAHZND010002753.1, forward strand.
CTTCACAAAGTTCACAGAGAAAAAAGAATCAAGGATTTTGCTAGGAACCAAAAATGACAACCAGTGACCAGTGACCAGGAACCGACGTGCGTTTATTGGAGTCACACAGTCTTTGCAGTTGAATTGAATTACCAAGGCCAAGCTGACAGAGCACTGGCTGCCTACTATGCAAATTGACTTTCGACAAGAGAAAGAAGCAACCAAACACCAAAAGAGCGATGAAACGTTTTAATTTATATTCGATCACACTCATTCCATGTTTGTCGCATTGCCCCAACGGGTTCAAAATTGTGGCACGGGTAGAATATGTTTTATGCACAGGAAGGAATAATCGTATTGCAATTTGGAAGTGTTGTTTTTAGAGAAATGTTTACAGAGACAAGTGAAAACCATGTGAATGATGAAGTGAAAGTCAAAGGCGGAACGCCGGAACTGTAAACTGACCTGAAGTTACTAAAGTAATTATTGGAAACTGGAGTAGCCAAGTCAAAAATCGGTTAGTGGAGGAGACTGACCGAACTGGATTGTGTTCATTGCCACTAAAACCAAGCTTTTCCGGTCACAGGTTACAGTTGCAGGTCCCGTCAAAAAAGTAGGCAATTATCACTAAAGACAGATGCTTTTAAAATTCTTTGGTTTGGCTTGACATTGAAAAGTAGGCGTTCCGAATACCGAAACGAAGTCAAGATGAAGTAAGTAATTTCAGAATAGGCAAAAAATATTAAAAAATTACATTTTTGGAGAATAAATGGATGTCAGTGTAGTGTGACAGTGGAGGGAACTGAACAAGCGTCTAATCATCTAACGATCTAACTTTCTAAAAATGATTTGGATTGTGTCATTTGCAGGTTAAATGTGGACGGATTAACGGTATATTTTCCGTATGAGTATATATACCCTGAGCAGTTTTCATACATGGCAGAATTGAAAAAGGCATTGGATGCAAAGGTCCGAGAATCAGAGATTATTTTAATTTTGATATTTGGTAAAAATGAAGTTGAAGTATGAAGCTATTTTGGCCATTTTGGGGATGCATTAAGACTTTTTATTGCATTGATTTATACAGGGGCACTGCATGTTGGAAATGCCCTCAGGAACCGGAAAAACAGTTTCTCTATTGGCTCTCATTGTTTCCTACATGAGAGCTAATCCACTCCACGTCAGTAAACTTATTTACTGCTCTCGAACGTTGCCAGAAATGGAAAAAGTTTTGGTCGAATTAGCTAGCCTAATGGATTATTATGAAAAGGAAGTTGGAGAAAAACCAAAGATAGTTGGAATGTCGCTGAGCTCCAGAAAGAATTTATGTGTTCATCCATCGGTAATTCCGATTTGTATTTGTAGAGACAATTGGTAATTAGTTTGGGTTATACTATACAACTTAAAAATTATTTTACCCTATGAATTTCTTTTTCATTCAGATTAGCAAAGAAAAGGAAGGGAAACTAGTTGACGGGCGATGCCATAGTTTAACCGCTTCACATGTACGAGCGCGACATCAAAAAGATGCAAATGTGCCAGTCTGTGATTTCTTTGAAAATTTTGACACTCATGGCAGAGAATTTCCACTTCCTACTGGAATTTACACTTTAGATGATCTTAAACAGTATGGACAACAGAAGGGTTGGTGCCCATATTTCATCGCAAGACACATGGTTGGTGTTTTCTGTTTGTAATGAATGAAACGTATCACTGTCACATTTACTTACAATCAGCTAATATGCGAAAATATATTACAATTTAGACTGTAATTTCATTTTGTTTTCTAGATCATTCGGGCCAACATTGTAGTTTACAGTTACCATTATCTTTTGGATCCAAAAATTGCTGAAATTGTGTCAAAGGAGCTAACAAAATCTTCTGTTGTTGTATTTGATGAAGCTCATAATATTGGTATGAAATTCTTACACAGTAAAAGAAATTATTGTTTTTGTAGCTGCTCACATCGTAATATTTTTTTGCTTTGGCGGGCAGACAACGTATGCATTGATTCCATGAGTGTCAAAATTAACAGGCGCATATTGGATAAGTGCACTGCTAATTTACAAACTCTTGAAGACATCGTTAAAGAGTAAGTTGGTCTTGGTGGCTGACCAACATTACTTATTTTCTATCTCATTACTACTATATGTTGCATGGGTAGGATTGATTGTTAAATTAAGTTCAAAAACTAAAGAAAAAGTAAAAACTTTTTGAATTTAAAGTATAAAGGAAAGGGATGTCAAGAAACTAAATGAAGAATACCATCGTTTAGTGGAGGGACTAAAGAATGAGTGTCAAAATTAACAGGCGCATATTGGATAAGTGCACTGCTAATTTACAAACTCTTGAAGACATCGTTAAAGAGTAAGTTGGTGGCTGACCAACATTACTTATTTTCTATCTCATCACTACTATAATATGTTGCATATGGGTAGGATTGATTGTTAAATTAAGTTTAAAAACTAAAGAAAAAGTAAAAACTTTTTGAATTTAAAGTATAAAGGAAAGGGATGTCAAGAAACTAAATGAAGAATACCATCGTTTAGTGGAGGGACTAAAGGACGCTAGTGTGGCTCGAGAAACTGATGTTGTACTTGCAAATCCAGTCCTACCAGATGAGATTTTACAAGAAGCGGTACCCGGAAATATTAGAAATGCTGAACATTTTGTATTTTTTATGAAGAAAGTGGTCGAATACGTTAAAATGAGGCTAAGAGTTCAGCACGTAGTGCAAGAATCTCCAGCTGGATTTTTGAAAGATATAAATGGAAAAATTTGCATCGACAGGAAGCCACTAGCGGTACTAACTACAGTTGTTTATAAATTACAGATTATGATTATGAATCCTTTCAGTCTTTGTAATTTTTTTCTTGCTGGTTTTGGTTTTTATTAAATAACTAATCATTGAAACTTGTTATTTTATTTACAGGTTTTGTGCTGAACGCTTGGCTTCGTTAATCAAAACATTAGAAATCGCAGATGTGTCAGATTTTTCTCCTCTTGTATTAATATCCCACTTTGCGACCCTTGTTAGTACATACACAGTTATTTTTGATTAATATTCCATACATCATACGACGACGGTTAACTGTTCATATACAATTTTGAATCAGTCGGTCATCTAAAGATCTAAAGTGAACATTATTAATGAATACCACTAGGCTTGTGAAAATGGTCGTGGAGCTGTTTTATTGTCGGTGGCAAGGGGGAAAGTGTCGGAGGGAGTAGACTTTGACCACCATTTGGGAAGAGCTGTACTGATGTTTGGAATACCTTATGTATATACTCAGTCTAAAATATTAAAAGCTCGCCTTGAATATCTCAGAGATCAGTTTCAGGTAAAATAGCAAGGGGGAAAGTGTCGGAGGGAGTGGACTTTGACCACCATTTGGGAAGAGCTGTACTGATGTTTGGAATACCTTATGTATATACTCAGTCTAAAATATTAAAAGCTCGCCTTGAATATCTCAGAGATCAGTTTCAGGTAAAGTTCATGAAATTAAATAGAGTTACTAGTTTAACTCATTCCCTTCTAAATTAAAGTGTCTATTAGTCATTTTGTTATGAAATATCTTAATTTAGATAAAAGAAAACGATTTCCTTACCTTTGATGCAATGCGGCATGGAGCTCAGTGTGTTGGAAGAGCACTGAGAGGAAAAACCGACTATGGTATTATGATATTTGCGGACAAGGTACTATTAGTATAATAATAACATTATTATTGTAAAAAGGAAAGTGTTTAGGTAAATTAAATTGATTTTATGGACTAATGGATTTCCACTTCTTTAAATTCTTAACAGCGGTTTTCCAGGTCAGACAAGAAAAATAAGCTTCCAAAATGGATCCAGGAGCACTTAAGAGACTCTTTTTGTAATCTGTCTGTTGAAGAAGCAGTTCAGGTATAGTTTACTAGTTTAAGCATAATTAATACGGATTTTATGTCGTAATTATATTTGTAAAACTATACTATTGATAAAGTTGCAAATACAAGAAACTTTGATTTTGTGCTATAGATATCCAAGAAATGGTTAAAACAAATGGCACAGCCTTTCACTCGGGAGGACCAATTAGGAGTATCACTCCTAACCCTTGAGCAGCTACAGAGCGAGGAAATGCAAAAGAAAATTTTCAAAAGGGCTCAGCAGGCATAGTTCGCAATTTTTAATAGCGCAGCTGCGGAGAAGTTTGCAAATTTTATAATGTATGTATTTAATGAAATAAATATTTTGTCAATTTCTAAGAACTCCTCTTGTGCTGTTTTTATAAAAGTAGAGTTAAAAAGAAATCTATCACATTGACTTACTTTTAGTTTTCAGAATCATTGCTTTATACGTATAGGCATAGCATATATGTATAGCAAAAATCGTCTTTAGACAAACTTATTACATATAACAGAACTGTTTGCACTCATTGCATAAAATAAATTTGTACAGATATTTTAGTATTATGTTCACACTAGGTACATTAAAATTTTCCATCTGTCAAAATTTTAATACGAGTAGTTTAGGCAAGTGTATACTTTACTTTCTCAACATATGTATTTGTTTTCTTCTCGAATTTATTATGAAGATAAATATAGGACCTTTACACATTTACCTAAGGTTTCCTTATTCTGTATAATGCTGATTATAGTTCCATTTGATTATGGAAGTATGATTTACAAAAATATAACACTGGAAGGGTTGCACGTGCTACGATGGAAGGATGAATGGTAATTGGGGATTGGATTCTGGAGGTAATTGATCTCGTTGACCTTATTTCAAGCAAGCGACAAGTAGCAAATTAGTTAGTTATTCGGATCCACGCTACACTTGAAGTACTAGATTATTCTTTTGGAATATTTATAGGGAAAGATCAAAATTCGTGAAACTGTGACGGATGGATTTGAAAACACGCCAAAAGCATTTATTGAAATGTTAAAGAGGTGAAAATACAGGCAAAGCTGTAGTGCGAGTTTAAGAATATGTGAAAATAGTATTAATATTAACAAGTATTTGAATGATTGATGTACTGGTGATACATTTCCATTCCAATTCTTCCAGCTTTAACGTTGCGCTGGAATATTGATTGACATGTGGGTAAGTTTTAAGTATATCTGATGATGTGATGTGTATGTTTGTAGAATTTAGCTAAATACAATAAATAAAGTAATTTGAAGTTTCCTTTATTGCTTATTAAACCAAACATGGGAATAGAAAGCGTATCAAATTACAAAATTTTTATTAGCAATGTCATTTATATGCACACATTTGACATTTGTGAATCATTTCATTCATTCATTTAATTCATAACCAATCCACTTTATTCTTCTTCTTCCAACAAATCGTTAAAGCGTACACGACGCACTCTTTTTCTTTAAAAGTTTGACAGTAAAGATTCATGTATCTGTCTTTGTCTATGATCTAATTATATGCAAACTTTCAAAAATAAGCTATACGCACCGACGCACCCCGTTGATACGTAATTGTTCCGTTTTTAGATTCCCCACAGTATATGCTCGTATCTTTCGAGTATGTTTAAAATGTTCCAAATACAATATGTAATATGAAATAAAAAATCAATCGCCAATCATAGCCTCAAACAATGAGCGATACATTTTGTAGATGTGGGATTAATTTTATAATTTTAATTGTAGCCATTACAAGGCTTGTTCTTCACTTTCTCACCTCTTTAAAAGATCTAGAGTTAGTTCTCAAGCTAGTCTTCTAGCTAGTATTTCTTCAGTATTGTTTGTGAGAAGGTGTTTATTGGATATTAAATTTAAAAATTGAAATAAAAAACTAGGAAAATATGTTGGTGAAATTACTGAAGCGTGGTCACATTTTTTCATATTATTGTATTTTACTGTTCACTGCAAGCCAAGCCACTTCAATTCAACATGAAGAGTCACAATATCCAAGCGACTTTCCTGAGGATATAAAATCTCCGAAGTTGCTAATAATGGTTATAGATGGGTAAGTGTTTGGTTTGGCCTAGGTACACGTACCGTTCCTGAAATTGGGTGTTATATTTCATGAATACAGGATTTCATATAAGATAAGGGTAGCACCGTAACATCATAAAATACTTGCACCTACTTTTAAACGTCATAATTTGAAATAACAATTTTAAAGATTTCGATGGGATTACTACAGCCTTCACAAGCAGCAACTTCCAGGGTTTCGTCAGTTTCTTTCTGAAGGTGTTCAGGCCGAGTACGTCGAGCCAATTTTCCCAAGTCTCTCTTATCCATCCTGGACAACGCTAACAACTGGATTATATCCTTCCTCACATAACATAGTTGGAAATTATATGCTTCGCTTACAAGATGACGAATTTCCTGAAGCAATTTTCCAACTTAAAGACAATTCCAGTAAGTCAACTTGGTGGTGGCAGTTTGCCGAGCCGTTGTGGATCACAGCAACAAAAGCCGGAAACAAAGCTTACTTGGCAAATTTTGCAAACTGCGATGTTGCTTATCATAACTTGTACCCAACTGAATGTACGGGGTATCAGTACAAAGACTTTAACTTTAA
>JAHZND010002754.1:0-17213 GCA_027744115.1 Acrocyrtus sp. NNG-2020
CTCCGAGCTGGATTATTGCCACGTTGCTTTCATCTCGAATCCAAAGAGAATGGTACCCATGTGGAGACAGAAGTCTGGGAAGAACGAAGAAAAATTAGCGCTATGGGTATGTGTGTACAATCTTTCTCATCTTTTTTTTGCTACATTTTCCCCGAAAATATAGTAATGTTAGTTGGCTGTTCAGTTTATGCCCTTTGTGTTGTAGTACTCTGCTGTTTTTTGTGTATGGGATGTGTAAGTATTATGCATTTTATTTGCGCTTGTATATAATATAAAGGCCCGTTTTTTCGTCCTTAATGATGACGATGAGCCCCATGCTCATTTTATATTTTGGCTGTTGATGTTCCTCGTTTTTTTCTCGTTTTTTCCTTACGAGCTGCACCATGCATACGTAATTTCAATACACTTTTTTATTATCATTTTCTCCCATTTCACATTTCATCTCGTTTTATGTTCCACGAAATGAAAATTTGAAGGGCGCACTAAACATTTTTGGAACGGGTAAAACTATGTACTTCATGTCACGGTGTGTATCCATGTTCAGGGAATGGTTAATATATTTTTGGAGTCTTACGGCTGAGTTTTTTTTCTGCTCAAGGGAAATTTTAAATACTGTGATATCTGATGTCTAGCAATGAAACTGATAAAAAAAGATATATTTCAAGGTCACAATTTTTTTAACTGCTAAACTTTTCCATGTCCCAGCCGTACTCTCCCGTTTTTATTCCGACAGCACTCCAATCTCTGATCTAATCTCGAAAGGGGAGTATGTTTCAGGAATGCATAATTTTCCAGTTGGAACAAACGTAAACGATTTTTTAGCTGAGCGCTTGCAAGTTTTTTCATTAGTTTTTATCTTTTGTGCCTGAATGAAATAATTTCATTCAGGCACAAAAGATAATAATTTCATTGAAATTATGATGTAAATGTGCATTATGTCGCAGTGGAATGAGCAAGTGACATAAAAATTGCTTTGTTCAGTCCGCTTTTTAGCTATAGTTCCGCGAGCTTTATAATTTCACCTAGAGTGAATTTACTTTGCCTCTATGTCTCCTGTCACTGGGATAATTGACGGGAATTCTCACCAGTGGGACTTGTTCTTTGTCGGTTTCATGGACGGAGCATTAATTAGCCACATTTGTTTGATTTGCAGGATTATCATGTAATCTTATTATACAACCCTGATGAGAGATGTGTTAGTGTACGACATGGACTCGGAACTCCCTTTCCCAACTCATTTTCATCGTTACGTATCGGAAACATTTCGCACGGAGAACATCCTTCAGCCTGAATACCACAGATTTTTTCGAGTTGTGCCAGCTTCCAGATTTTTATCATTGTTCTCATCTGACAGAAAGCACATGCTGAGATCAGATGGAACGTGGATTAAGCCACCCCCTAGCTACCCACCTATTTTTAGTGGAGGTAATTTTTAAATTCTGAGCTGGTTCACTGCTCACTTTCATTATTGGAGGTGCTCGAGGCTTTTCATGAAATTTATCGCATTTTATTTTAGGGAGTAATCTAGACAGCTTTTTGGATATGGCTTCTCCGAAAAATGAATACGGGGAAATCTTCAGCCTCATGGATCTAGTCCGACGCTTTTACAAACCACGACAACTCTCATGATTTGAAAGGAAGCAAAGATCTGAAACATAAGCTTAGTTTTTAAGCCTTGTTGGCTTCCCCACATTGTCATAAGTACGGATTCAAAGAAAAATTAATATTCTCGATTAAAATGTCTACAAAACCCTGGAGGAAATAAAATAAATTGAAGATGATCATCGTCAAAAATAGCAAGAGGCAGTATGGTCGCAAAAAGCAACCCGAAATGTGTCCAGGATAGGCAGGAAATGGGTTCTCCTTCTCCCTGCACTATTCTCACTTTGCGAGCGCGTCCTTCATATTCTCTGAAGCCAACGTGAAAACGTCGTTATATATTGAAAGTTGTAATTTCAGCTTAGTTACTGAGCCCTCATGTTTCACATTCGAATTGGCTCGTGGTTCAATTGATAAACTTTACTGCTATAACATTATATTTAACTAGAGTTTGGGAGGAAAAACATGAGTAAGAAACCCGTTTTATTGCATAGATAGTTTCCCTCAAGTTAAACTGTTAGAAAATTAAAGATAGAAAAATTTACTAGGAAATGTGCTTGCTCGTTCATGTTTGACATTTTTAAATGTTTAAATGGTATATATCATATATATTTCCTATTGCCTGTGTGCTCCCGTACATGCATGCAATCGTTACTGGTACAGTTATAAAAAGCTTTTCATTCACGTTTGACACTGTTCTATTAACAAACTTAGTGGGTAGAGAATTGCTATAGGTTGTTGGTTAAAAAATTGTAGACTCGTCTGAGTGAAAATTTCTACTTGATTTTTCTAATGCAAAGTATTTGTTTATACGTAAATTGAAAAGTAAGGAAATTCGTTATAATACTCAGCAGTATAATAAATTGTTCTCATCCATAAATCTAATGTCTAAAAATATTGATCGAAGAGGAGAACGTAAAAATGGCCGGCCATGTGTATTAATTAAGACAGTAATATATGATTTACCTCTTGAGAAATTCTTGCATTTTGTAGCTACGATCAGTTGCAACTTGCAAGGAAGGTGAATAGATGTGTAATGAAATGAATGCGGAATGTTTTAACTTTCGTTTGCCTTGCATAGTGAGTGCATAATTGGTAAAATGTAATAATTTTAAATTTAAAAAAGTAATTAGCTAATTTACTGGTAGTAGCAATTAATCCACTGCAACTAGGACTGCAACCTATTTTGTTATTGTCGATTGACAGAACAGTTTTGAAAAAAGTGAAGAGGCTTACATTTAGAGAGAATTTGATCCCTTAGATCAGATTCGTTAAAGGTCTGTTGTGTTCGTCATTACTAAAATAGAGTTGTGGAACTGAAACTCTGGTCAGGAATAGAGTATCGCATACTCTTACAAATTAAGTTTAACTATGCTTTGCCGCTTAAACTACTAAACTATTCTTTGCTCATTAATATATTATTATCAAAGAAAAATTCTGAAAGATCTGCAGACGCTGGATCGTTTTTGCTTGTATGTTACAACTAAAATCAGTCAGCAGTTTTTAACTGTAGTAAAATCAAATCTGTGATTTTTTGCTCATATACGTGCGTACTATGTTATATGAAGAGCAAATTACCTGAGAATCTCGGAAAACTTGTTGAAATGCAGTTGGCCAGGGGTAAAATCTCTGACATTTGAATTGTCCAGTTCATTTTAATCCTGCGTTCAACAGTTAACTATCTTGAATAAATCCCAGTTTCGATTGAGTCAGTAAGTATAGTAGTCGTGACTTTTTTCGTTTGAGTAAATCAACTACTAATAATTTAAATGCAATAGTAATAAGCCAGGAAAATGTACGACAAGATACAATTGCACTGCTTCAATATATTACATATTTTTGTTGCGTTATCAGAAAACAATGAAACAATATTATGAGAAAGTTAAATTGTGTGCGAGGGGGCAGTGCTACTGCATGCTATGCAAAATGGTATAGTTAAATTAGGATTTAAACTGCGAGGATGTACAGACAGGTGCTATAATACGCATAATTTCTAATTTCAGATCTATATTTATAATACTTCATAATAAAGTGGCAAGAACTATTTCGGCCTATATGATGAAATTCGTGAAGAATATTTGTTTGACTTGGTGTTTAATTATATATATATATCTACTGTTTACTGTACTTTTACAAATAAACAACTTTAGTAAGAAATGTGCCGTTTCCTGTAAATCGTGTATAGCTGTCAAATGATTAAGTCTTTAAGGTTAAAAAAATTAAATTGGGAAACAAAACAATTCGGAACTGCAAAAAAACTGATCGAGCTACGCAATATCTTTAAAATATTTCAATCCACTCTATTTCTTATTCTCTTGAAAAATATAATGAGTAGATTAGTTTTGTAACAAATTCAAAATTCATTCCTTTAAAAATTAAAAAAAAAACACATCTGAATTCCTTTAACAATCCGTCTACTGGAGACATTTCAGTTTAGTCGGTCAAAAATTTATTTGAGTATTTTATTCAAAAATTAAATCTCACTGGAGTTCAATTGCATGTCATTGAATCAGAATAGATCAGTTTCTTTAGTAAAACATAAAATATAAAACATTGAGCGACTCGTTGAATAAAGTTTGCTTGCCTGAAATAAATTATTTGACTGCTGCTAGTGCGTAGACCTCAATTCAACTACAGGATCAGCTACTTGTATCTAGTGCTAAGATAATATGTCTACTGTCATGTATAAGTATGCATAGATATAACCAAATTTTCTCATCTTGATGACCAAATAATGAGATCACACTAAACGGTACCATTTTGCATGCCTTCCTTTCAAAAACAAATAATACATATATGATAAAAACTACGAAAATTAATCATCATACGTGGAGAATTATATTTATGGCAAAATGATTGTCTTAAAGTGTGTACACGAAACTGAAAACAATAAGAAAGTAAAAAAATGTACATTTTTGTGCTAGCTCTTTTTATTTTCTATTTCAAAAATGGTAGATATCCACTATGAAATTAATATTTAGTCTTAGTCTTAAATTAAAATACATACTGAAAAGTTTAATGAATCAAGTGTGTATCCATTTCCAATGACGAATCGGTAAAATTTTTCAAAATTGGTCACTGGTTTTACGTTCCATACTCCACATTGCAAATAATCCACAAACTGTTGGATTTTCTCATTAACTGATTTCAGTAAATTTCTCATCTTCTTGGGGTTTGAAAAATGGAGTCATGCAAAAAGACAAATGTTGACATTACCAGAAAACGTTAAAAAAATATATTCGCGACTCGTGAAACTCGCCATCATTCATCACATTCATGTCCGTAAGCGTATGTAGCTAATACGTAACAAGCTTTTTTTGGTTACAAGTTAAATGACTACTCTGCAATTAATTACAGTTACAATAAATGAGTTAAGTCTATCTTTTAGATATTTAGTGATCAACAAATAATTCAGAAAATTTGTTGACAATGTCCGAATGGTACTAATAAAGTATTCTATACCAGAACTTGGAAACTTGAAAAGTTGATAAAATACTTTGAAGGAATATTTTTAGGGTTTAGCTCTTGACTAGTTTTTGTATTGTTGTTATTGTTAAAATGAGAAATGTTCTGAAGTGTTTACGAGAGGAATAGTTTTTGGTACATGAATTTATGATTTTACTAGCGACTGTAAGGTAAGGAAGCGAGTGTGCCTCCAAAAGAACGTTACATTACGTGTCTATTTGTGAGAGAAAGTATAAAAAGTAGTTTGTGGAATGTAGGAAGTGGTTTGAAAATATTTATTGGAAGTGTTACATTTAACTCAACTACTTATTGTTATGTCTAGTAGAAAAGAAGCGTGTGCTAATAGTAAGAGTATAATTAAATAAGTATATTTGAATTAGGCTATGTTTAGCTAATAAAAAACACGTTACTATTATCTAATTACGCTCTATGTACTTGTATTGATTCATGTCACGTTTTAAAAATATAAAGTCTTACAAAGAATTGAACGTTTATACTTATAATATGCCATGTAAAACTATTTTAATGTTGAAAGCTTTCACAATTTAAAAACTGTTGAAAATAATGTGAGAAGAACAATGATTACTTCAAGTAAAAATTTTACAATGCTGAAATGAAATAATTTGCTTTCCACATTTATAATTCTTTGGCCTGTGCGGTATTTCATAAGCTAACGCAATAGCGGGAGCATAAAAATCGAGTAGTGCACCAATCTGCATGGAAACTTGCGAATTGGAAAATATCCCTGGCTATAGTTATCAACATTTGTTGGCACAGCCATGCTGCTCATGAAAACTACTAAATTAATACTTTGTTGCACAGACTTCATCATGTGAGTGATGGAAGCGAGTAGGTTCCCAGAGAGTATCAGTAGCAGCAATTAATGTCTTCAAAATTTTCTAAATATTTAGTCTAAATCTGCATCCAGATATTCAATAATATGTCGAATGACGCCACAAATATAAACGTTCCAAAAATTGAGGATAAAACGGAAGAAAGCAGCACAGCACCTGAACAGCAATGCTCGTCCTTAGTTGAGACTACAGATGAAAAACCTGTGGAAAGCGATAATGTGGAGGGGCGAACAGAGAAGGATGTAGCAGGTGAAGCCCTTTCTGAAGAAGTCGACCTACTTCAAGGAGCTACTACCACTCAGAACTCTTTTTCAACCGACTATACCGTAATTACTGTGGAACAAGAGAAAGTAGTGCTGCCAAAGCAGGATGGTGTTCAATCAGAAAATAACTTGCCTTTGGATGCCGAAACTCCCGGTCCCAGCCATATTAATAACAACAACTGCATTGGTTTGCTTCCAATGTCATCCAAGACCAATCAAATGATACCAATCGCTCTCCTTCGTAAAACTTCAACCTGCTCTGTGGAGGAGTGTGCCGGAGCGGGAGGTCTCATGCAGATTATCGGAGCGACTAATAAGGTTGCTCCAGCGGCGACGAATTCAAACTCAAGTACGACAGTGGGTGCAGCAGTACTTATGCTGATTCCTAAGAAGTCGGATGTGGTTTGCGTAGACATTCACTCCGAGCAAGATCAGGAAAATAACTGCCCCGTCGAGAATTCGGAGCTTCAGCAGCAGCACATTAATAGCAGATCGGAGCTTGGTGTGGTGAAGCCAACACAAAGTTACGATTCTTATGAGGAAGTCTGCAGGATCTGCCATGATAATCCGAGTAAGCTGGAATTGATGTCACCGTGCCTATGTAAAGGTATGAAAGTGCAATAACAAAGTTAGCAAAAAAGGAAGGAAGGTATAAGAGCATGAACATGGAAACCTTTTGACTTTTTAAATCTCAATCAAATAGGATCCATGAGTAAGGTTCATAGATCCTGTCTGGAAAGATGGCTAGGTGAATCCGCAAAAAATTCGTGTGAGATTTGCGGTTACGTGTATAATACCGTGAGAAAGCCCAAGGTTAGTAGCTCTGCTAAATAACTGTATGCAAAATATATTTTTAAATACCTTATTAATTAAAAATGTTGACTTTTCTTATATGCACGCATCTGTTTATGTTTAGTACACAGGTTGTAGAAGTATTTTTCAGTGGATCAGACATCCGCTGTCGCCATCAGACACCAGGTATGCTGAAACGAAAATATACTTTTTCAGCAATTAGCTTATTCTTACAAAGCACACAAAGCATTTAAATAAACATTTTTCCACTTTAGAAACTTATTTTTCGATATTGCTTGCTTCTTTATTTTGACCCCACTTGCTGCGATTTCATCTTGGCTGTGTGTGGTTGGAGCTCAGCAGTATACTTTTGGGGTAAACATGCAGTCCCAATAGAAAGTTTACAACTTAATATCTGAAACTAAACTAGTTCACAGATTTTCAAAAATATATATATTTATTACTCCAGGAGGAGCGACGGAAACGGAATAAACTGCATGAGGCTTGGAACCGAAATGATCTTCACACCGACGCCTCAAACGCTACCTGGACTTCTGTCGGTCTGCTGAGTTTGACTGGAACTTTATTAGTGGCATATTCGGTAAGAAAAGCATTACCTAAAGCTTGGTCATATATCTTAGGATTTCATTTAGTATTTTGTTGGGTTACTTTTGCTCAAATAAAGTTATATCCCACAGGTTTGGCTGTTTGTGGCAATAAAGTACCATATTCAAGCATGGACTGACTGGCAGCAACGAAACTTCACTGTGACCATCGTGCCATATGAAGACGGTTGTATGGGTCGACCCCCACTACCAAGGGATCGAACTCAGTCATCCAGCGCTATCGAAAACAACAACAATTTGCCCCTGCAGTTGGGAAGTGGAAGTAGTGACGGGAATCGGATGAATGCCTACAACTTCGATGCAAATCCGAGTTTCGCATCATATACTGGCCACAGCGGTGCTATTGTTAGTGCTCGAGAGAGAAGTCTGTTGATGAGACGTGGCCATCACCGTCTTAACTACAATTTACCTCCAATGTTAAGCGAAGCTCATTTTCTTCGGAATCCACCTCCTGGATATACAATTAGCGAAGCCGCCATGCTGTATCAAGCTCTGTGTGGGAGTGATTCTGAAAGTTTCTTAAGTGACAATATTATCGCGTTCCTCGCAGAAAGTTCCGAGAACATGACAGAACAGTCCTCGTCCCTTGCGTTGTCGCACGCTGCTAACACAGAGACTAATAATACAGCGGAGCAGCAAGTACAGCAGCCATGCCAAGACGGAAATGCAAATGCGGAGATGCCTGACCCCGACCACGCCCAACCAGCCACATCCTAAAATTAGTATAAAATATTATTGGGGTTATACTTTACATAATACTTTTTACCTGTAAAATTAATATAGGTATATTTCTAACTTGGGTATTTGCTATAAAAACTCTTCCGTCGAATTTTGCATAAGTAGTGCTCATCTTTTTTGGTTATATGTATTTCTCATTGAAAAACAAACAATACAAGAAACCGAAACCGGTACTCATTAAAAGGTTGATGCCTAATACCTGTTTGCACTTGCCGGAATATTGTTTGCATGATGCTGCATCCATTTTCTGCTGGCAAATAGTCGCATCTTCACTAGTAGCTAGTAGCTGGTACATAAAATTACAATAAAGCAAAATATTTTCGTAATTAAGCCTTGTCGTACGTAAGGGAAATTATCATAGGATTCATTCAGGAATTTGTCTGACTCGTTATGGCTGACTGAGCATGAAATTCGTATAATCCCAAACCTCCACGAAGTCCTAAACAGGGTTCAGACGCGGCACGACTTTTTTAGAATATTTCCCATTCCCCGACTATTTTGGGTTTTTTGACTTTTTGGGATATTTGCCGTGATTGGGATATTTAGCAATATGTGGGTTCTAAAAAAGGCAATAAATCCCGGACTTTTTCCCAAAACAAACGCCCCAAATCCCCAAAAAGTCAAATATCCCTTACCCAATATACCCCAAAGGGCGAACCCTGGTCCTAAACCATTGCAGCAGTGACTATGTCTTTCAAAATGAGCCTACTTGACTTATTTGATTTTTAATAAGTGAATAATACTAATTTCCGTTCGATCAACAATGCACATCTTATTTTTTGCCAATCACTACCACTTCCACTACCTAATTGGAATTTATACAATCATACCGTTTGTTGAGCCTTTCTTCTCCGAGAAGCGTTACCTGCTTCGACGGCTTCAAATCGAAAAAAAATCATATTAAAATATTATCATTGGCTCAATCACAAAAATGTTTTTATGGATGAACAGTTATCCCGATTGCATAAAAGTCTGCATGCATCCTTTAGTAATCATCGGAAAGAGGTAATAACACGATACGGAATAAAAATGTGTATTACTTCTCAAGAAAAGACTTACTACTTACAAAACAACAATAAATTTTTTTTCTGCTAAATAACGCCAGTTGACAGGTGAAGTTGATGTTGATGATGGCATGGGTCGCACACTCATCTCTTTTATAAGCCATCAAAATAAGAAGCCAATATAGCATATTTCCTCCTTTTCAGCCGTATATATCCATTTTAGCTATGGCCAAGGCATTTAATATGTGTACCACCACTGCCACGAACCGATTACCGAATATGATATTGCAAAGATTATTACTATTTTTTTCTCCAACTTTTACCAGTCGGCGGTCGGTTCGCAGGTCCAATATCATTTTTCTTACTGTAGGATCACGTCTCAGTAAATGAATGCCTGCGCGTCGTGTCATGTTGTTAAGTAAAAGAGTCAAACTTTTTTTCTTAATGTGGTGATGAGGAAGGTGAACTGAACACACTGAACCTATACGAGCCCAAAAGCAGCCTCCCTCCCTCCTTACAACAATCCCTACTTGCAGCAAATTAGATACCTGAAAAATTACGTTCTTTATCCCTTCTAAAAAGATTTTCATGTGTGTCTAACGGGTATGCATCTCTTGACATAAGAATGCCCTGTAGGTATTTTTTTGCACCGTCGCTCTGTCCTCCTTGTCTCTCTTCTTAGGCTCTATTTTACTTATTTCTCTTGAGCCTATTTTGCACAAAACTGTTTTCGTCATACTAGTAAAAAAACATTACATTTGCATTTCAAATCTCCCAACAACTTCGGAAAAGACGAAAACGCAAACGCTGAAGCGCTAAACATGCTTTAAGGATAATGACGGGTCTAACCTAAAAAGGATGATGATAGTGATGATGAGGGTGTTAGTTGAATGCAACATTTAGCACTTCATACTACCATTTTTTTATTGCTATTACGCTATGCACTTATTTTTCTCCTAAACTTTCAGCTATTATCCAATAAGCCACAAAAACCATTAGTTTAAAGTGCGAGCTAGTGGCGAGGATGCCGTCATCATTAACAACCGCACTAGCAAATATCCAGTCGGTATTATTGGTATGCCCAACTCCCACTCCCGACTAACTGCAAACTTCTATTTTTCCTTGCGAAATGTTAGAATGTGAGCAGGAAAATAAGTTGAAGAAAATGAGCAGGCAATTCCGGTATTGTACTTTTTTAATGTAGAAGTGCTCACAGTCTACTGCCGTTTCTGAAGTGCGAGTTGTAACTTGCAGTAAATAAAGTAACTAATATTTTTATTGTAGTACCGTACACCCAACAACGGGCAAGGTAAAGAGCCATCATAATGAGCATGCACGCAAAATTACAAGTGGGATATAGCAAAAAAATGTAAACATTTTGGAGAAAATTATTTTTTAAAAAAAGAATCCTTCCACTTCTTCACTTACGACTTTACGAGTAGTGCGAGAAATGATAAAAATGTTATTACATTCGCCCATTGTCATTTTCTCCTTATTAATGAATGCATCAGGAACGAGAGGTGATAGGACTACTATGCCAGTCTAAAATAGGCATGCGGAAAAGACCACGAGAAAGGCGGACGTGTGTGCTATCCTGTTCTACCTTGAAGGCTGGCAATTTCGCCAATGAGAAGAAGAAGTGAGATTGCATACTAGGAAATCACTAAATCACAGGAGTAAAAAAGGAGAATTGCATGTATGTATGTAATCACTCCGTAATCTCTCTTTTTGTAGTTGGGCACATTGTTCAAAGTGGACTCCATAGGGCTTGTGTGACTGGGCCTGTGTGAGCCCGAAATTAAAACTTGTTTTTATCTTCGCTCGTATAATATTGATTCTTCTGTATGGGATGAGGAACGTTTAATTCAGCAAAATCTGAAATGAGCTTTGCCATATTTTTATCTTGCAAGTAAGATTAAATAATGAAAAATCCATTCGGAGAGGTGCATATTACACTCGCTGTACTTTTCCTTAGTTTGAGCTACGAAAAAATTCCTTCGTGTCCTTTTCTTTCTGCTAAAGAAGGAGATAGTGCAAGAAGTCATTGTTCAAAAAAGGATTCTTGCATTCTTGCATATTCTCCTTGCTCTGGCTTCACTTCCTCCACTCATTTTTCAATGGACTAGCCATTGGGACGCATCGCGGTTGTCGCTTACTCGTTTTAGATAAACTGTTAAGCTGCTAATATGGGGGTAATCAAAAACAGGGTGGTGCTCTTAATTCTAGGCATCGTTTTAATTAAGGATAGGGTTAGTGCGCGGAAATGGGATACGAATAAAGACTCAGTCATTGTTGACGGTAAGTAGATATAATTTGGCAATTATTTCGTAACTGCAAAATTTACTTCTGGCCTATAAGTTAATTGTGCTCGTTTAGCTTCGTACGCGGATGACGAGGAGGGAGAGCTTCACTTTGATGCGTTAATGGACCAGGCAGAAAGGCCCGAATGCATGACGCTTGACCACGAACCTGGAGTGTGCGTAACGCTGCGCTTGTGCCATCCAATTCTTTTCGGGGAGAATGGAGAGCTGAGGAATCCATCTTTGGCAGAGGACTACAGCCAAAGCGTGGATGCATGTGGGAAACAGAATGGAATTAGCGATGATTTTGCTGCTAATGAGGAGGTAATGGAGGAAGAGGATGAAGTGGTTAGATCAGCGGTGCCGATTGCAAACAAAGGTGAGCTTGGTGAGGAGTGAGGAGATAGCAAAAAAGGAAACGGTAAAAGTCATTAGAATAATTGGTAAATGTTGAGCTTTTAATGATTCCCAATAGCTCCCATCGGGGATAAAATTTTGTGCTGTGCAAGGGATAAAATTCAATACGCTCAGAGATCGCTAGATGATCCAGATGCGTATCCTACGACGACTGGTCTTCCGATTGGAATCGCGTTTGGGGGTGAAGTGGAACAGGCAGTGACAAACGGTGATGAGCTTGTTGTTGTAGACTCTGGTATATCCTCTTCAGTAGAACCGTTTGTGGAAGTTATAGAGTCAACTGGAAGGCCAGATTCAGTACAAAGTCTTAGTGAGAATGTGGAAGTTATCACGAACGCCCCAATTGTACCAGACCAGCCACTGTTAGCGCCTGTGCCAGTATCCCCAGACGCACCACCTGCAGAGTTGCCTGTAACAGAAGTTCCTTCTTCATTTATCCCGCCCCCTTCCGATAGTGTTTCTACTGCATCCCCTCCAGTTGAAGCACCGGTGGTGCCACAGGTTGTCAATGAGGTATGTTGATTTGCATCAACTGTGAAACTATAAGAATCTTACAAAAATTAGTGGAGATATGCATTCTTAGATTACAGAGGAAGAAATTGCGCAGTCTCAACAAACGGAAATATGTCCAGCAGTGACGGCTTATAACACTTGGCCATCTTTTGAAAGCTATCCGTTCTTGGTAATTTCATCTAAAATATTTGAAAAGATTCGGTTACTTTAATTTGAGCCAGATGATAAACTATAAAAATTATTTTGCATCAGGCTGCTATCCAAGTTCGTGCTAATACGGGACCATTATGCAGTGCTTCTTTGATTGACGGTAAGTTAAGATAAATTGTTCTAAAAAAATGCGAAAGATTTATTCAAACGCATATGATTTTTCATTTTTATTATCTTATCTGTTTTTAGCTCGACACATTTTGACTGCTGCCCATTGTCTGCATAGATTCAACTCTAAAGATGTTGCTCGAATGCAAGTTAGGTTGGGTTTTACAAAGAATCCACATAACGACACATTCAACGATTTCTATCTGGAGCGGAAAGCGTCCAAAATTATTTTCCACAAAAGGTTCCATGAGCAAAGTAAAATGGACAATAATATTGCTCTAGTTCAGCTTGACGAACCAGTCCAGTTTGACGAACATGTCGCCCCAATCGGAATTTTCAACGGAGCACAAGGTTTTGACTCAGGAAGTTGTGCAGGTGTCGAAGCTGGTTGGATCAAGTATGGAAATCGGAAAGTGACCGGAATTTCAGATGGTGTCATCCAATACATTGAACCTCCTATGAGTGATTTTGTTCTGCGAGAAGCCATCAACAAAATCTACAAAAATGTAGACTGTCAAGCTAAGCTATACACGGAAATTACAGAAGACATGTTATGTGCCAAAACCGATGCGTTTGAAGCTCGAGGAGTTACAGCGGATCACTTCAGGGGCAATGATGGTGGTCCACTTGTCATCCGGGTGGGAAATCAGGTTCAGCAAGTTGGCATCAAATCATGGGCGTATGAAGGAAACCAGTACCCTACTGTTTACACTCGTGTTGATAAATACTACCAGTGGATTAGGGATAATCTTCAGATGTAGGCAACATAATTTCAGGCAGTTTGTGTAATTTATCTGTATTTTTATACCGTATGAGAGCTTTGGGGAACGGAGTGAGTTATGTTAGACAGTTATATTATACCATTTATTGCATTTATTTCATTTTTTACTTATTTATGGACTTAATTTAAAGAATGTTTTACTCCTGGGGGATCAGTTTATTGCCATCTTAAATACGTTATATAGATTTATTATTACTTCTCTGTATAATTACTCATAACTTTAAATATTTTTACGTCAGTATTGTCCTTTTGTCAGGCAGTGAATTCTAAAAAATGTGCCAATATAAAAAACACTGAAAAGCAACCTGCATACAGCCTAGTAACTGGAGCACTAAACACTATTGGAAATAAATTGTTTGACTTTTTCAGAATTAAGCGAATCACTGTTGCAAAAGTTCTACCGATTTGCTGTCTAAATTTTGATTTATAGTGAAGTATCTTCATCTGCATATGGTCTTGTATAGTCACAAGGGGGATCANTGCATATGGTCTTGTATAGTCACAAGGGGGATCATGTGAGTCTTCTTCACCATGATAGCACGGCAATTTCCAAACTGAATTTTCGTGCTGTTCGTCCAGCCATGAAATTTGTCTTCCAAGCCTGTCCACGCAAAAGCACTTTGTTCCCACGCATTGCCAGGGTCGATAACTTCCATTAGAACAGCATCTTGGTTTTCCAGTAGCACTGTTACTTAACAGAGCTCTTACTCGAGCACAGTCTAAATCAGAAAAAAATAACAAACGAATTGAATTTTTTAACTACTCAAAAGCGAGTGAAAGTTGTATTAATTGCTAAAATACGCACGGCAATCCATCCGTTTTGCAGCGTCGGTAAACTTCTCCGCCCCATAATTATCGATTTGTGACCCATCGGAAGGATGTGCACAGATCAACTGATTGAATTCAGATTGGACTGGAGCATAATTTCCATCCGGGCTGCATTGCGGCATGTCCGCAACAATTCGCTTTTTCCCTTCCATCTCAGCGTCAGCAATTTGGACCTCAATCCGAGCTCTTAACAGTTCGCAGTCTCTCATGTAGTATCGTGGAGTTTCCGGGTCAAAAATGTGGATCTCTGGATTGACTACAAAAATGAAACATGACAATACAGTCACTTACTTTTCATCAATGGAGTCCGCCTGTTAATTATTAAGATTTTTACTAACAACATTTTGTTTCGTTCATTAAATGCATAGGAAACTTTTCATCGGGATTACTGCGGCAGTAGCAGGTTCTCACAATGCACTGCAGCTCATCATAATCCCCATTTGGTAAGCAATGAGGAAATCTTCCGGTAAATTTAAATTCATCGCTCAGCCTAGAAATATCTCGGGCACAGGCTATTAAATACATGGAACAAAGTTTTTAATTAACTGCAGAATAAATTATGAAATTATAACATGATACATAATACGCAGATTCTTTCCGCATACCACAATCTTGATATTGCTGAGGTGTGGCTAGTCCAAAAATACGGTTCCCCTGTAGATCACTGCAGTAGCAGCTAAAGGGAAAAAATCTCAAATTAGACAATTATTTTTAGCAAAGCATAATTGTAGCTATTAATTTAGTAGATTAGGTTTACACAGATCCTGGGAGACACTGTCGAGGAGCGTAAAACCCGCTGGCATCACATTCGGGATATATCTGCGCAATTTTCAATGACCCATCATCCCTAGCTTTGTTATAGTGGTAGCGCCTTGACATGCAGTACTTATCCTTAACGTCAGGCACATTCTGAGAACCGGGCGCTGCGATCACTGTTTAAAGACATTTAACTAGCGTTATATAATTCTAATCAATTAAGCAATCTTACTGGCTCCCTCTTAAAGTTTCGTATTCTAGGTCTTATTTTTATTATATTTTGATTTTAATGTGTATTTACTTGTTTGACAAGTTGCCGGATCTGTCTCACGCTCTCCACGTACACATGTTAGATGTGGTCCGCACATTGCAATCGGTTTGGTAGCTGTAAATACTTCACAGATATCATCTTCCTCAAGATAGTCAAAACAATACTCGCAGCAGTTACACTTGTCGGGATCTAAAAATGTTCGAAACCCAATTTTCGTGCAGTTTTTAACAGGCTGACAGGGAGAAGCGTATGAAGCTGTTTGTTCTTCGCAAAATGCGTCAGTGCAGTAAAAGGAGATAACTACATGATTTACAAGTGTGTGAGCAAACAGCACTGCAAGAACCAGAAATAAAGGAAGAGAAGACCTCCTCACGTAAACTGTTGGGAACATTACTAAAATTGAATAATAATATTTTAATTCCTGAGAAATCAGTTCCTCAGTTTGGAAGCTTCAGCTGTAATATACACATTAACTGTAGATTTTGTTGACAATTTTATACGACTACCAATATGATATCGTCAGTGATAATGCATACAGGTATGTAATGTATAAACTCGGGGTTTGGAATGTGCATAAAATCATCTGCTAATCCACATTATCTTATCGATCTGATACCAGGAATTGTCACTGCTGCTCTGCCTTTATATTTATCCAATCTAACTACGTCATTCTGTTATGCAGCTGCAACACTAAAGTCATTATTAATAAGCAGAATCTAAATTGCTACTGTAAAATCAACTATACCAATTATATTAATAATTGATGATAGAAGCTAATTTTATTAAGTAAAATTCATACTTAAATCTTCACACAAAATCCATCAGATTGCTTACTGAGACTTACATCTAAAGTGTATACTTGATCAACTTGAAAGTCAGGAACTAACATTATAATGATTAACTAGATCAACAATAAAAAGGTCGTAGGTTCTGAAATTGCCATTTAATGAGCTCTCCACTTGGGAATTACGTAGTCAAGTGTGGAGCGGATGTTTCCGTTGAACAACTTCGGCATCTTTTCAATGATGACCTCTCCGAAGCGACCTTTGACGTTCTCCATGTACAATCTGCATTCCTAAAAAGGGATAATTTATTAGTTCACAACTTCATTTTTTACACGAGTTTCTCCATGTTGAGGATTATCACATCAGTATTCAGTGTATTAATACGCTGTGTTAATATCAATTCTTACTCTTAAGCGAGCGCTAAGCCTTTTTTCCCACTGTATTGTTCCAGGGTACTTCTCAGAGTACACGTAAAATCTGGAATTCGCCTCATCTATTTCCGTAATCTTGGATTCCGGTATCTCTCCGAAGAATTGCAAGAAATACGCCCCTTGTACAGGATCATGGGCCAGAAGCTTTGCAGGTCGATAGGCTGGATGGTTATGCTTTACCCACAACACTACGTGAGGGATCTAGGTAGCACAGTAATAATCGAATTGCTATGTTATATTAATACTTTCACATTACCAAACAAGTATGCACATCCGAATTACAAAATTAAAAGCACTATTTTCGCATTTGCAAATAAAAAATCCAATGTTTTAGCTAGACATACCTGACACGTTGCAACTGACATTTCATTCGAATATTGTATTGTATTGCTTTATTCACGTGTAAAATGTTTCAGACAAAAATGACTGTTCTCCCAACAATACACGATACCTAATAATATTTTTCCATAAA
>JAHZND010002755.1:0-11173 GCA_027744115.1 Acrocyrtus sp. NNG-2020
TAATGAAAAGTGCCGCACGAAAGTCATGTACGAAAAATTGAAAGGCATTATTGGTATGGTATAGGAAAGTTAACTTTGTAATGTGAATGCATAATGTAAAATTGTAAAGAAAAAAATATATTTTTCCGACCCTGTCAGCTTCAGTCAGCGATCAGATCAGCTTGATCTGCCAGTGCAATAATGAAGCGCGTTACGGCATTGTAAATAAGAGATGCTACTTGTTGCGGCTGTTCATGTGTAGCATGTCAGACTTTAATAAAAAAAAACAGCTCATCGTTAGTGCGAGAAGCATTAAATACTTCAGGAAGCAGTAGTTCGTGTTCCTGATTAATTACCATTATAGAGAACCGCGCCGAGGTTCTTTACATGCAAACGCAGAGAACTTTGGGTTAATAGTGCTGCGCTGGCTGTCATACGAGCACCTTCACAAAAATAAACTGGTGGAATACGGAAGACTACTAACTAAGTTTTAAATCTGCGAGACATAAGTTAATTAAAGCTTAAAAAAAAGGCTGATTTTAGCAGCTCACAGGCATGTAACATGTCTCCATACGGCACGCTATTAGTCGCCTTTACCGTGGCAGTGGCAGTTTACGCCGATGTTGGAGATCTGCCACCAACAAGGTAAAGAGTTATAATTACAAAGAAGTGAATTTTGCTGCAAAAGCATCTTCAAATGACTTTTTACTTGGTTTATTGTCAGCTATTTGCAAGAGTCCCCATGGACCTGGATCTGTCAAAACAGTACTTGTGTGAAAGTAAGTAAGAGTGACTTGGGTCCTACTGAAGATGGCCAGCCTTTGGCTGTATGCAAACTCAACTGTGGGAAATATGGCATGCTGTTTCCACATCCGACGGGGAAGGTGAGAAAAAATATTTTGATTCTAAATCGAATGTGACTTTGATTGATGAGTTGATATGTATGTTCGTTGAGTTGTAAGTAAAACTATTTTTATGCAGGTTGAGATTGGCAAAGGTCTGGTGAGGTTTTACCCTCAAAATGTTAAGTTTTCGCCTGTAGACGCTCCATCGAATGCTGTCTCCGATTTAGCACTCGAGGCCACCAGAATATTTAGCTCGTATTTGATAAAGGTAAGTTGTCTATTGATAGTAATTATATATTTGTTGAAAGGAAATTGTGGTTAAAATCAGAAAAGTAATAATAACTTTGCCAATCCCATTCAGATGCATCCTGACAATGACGGGCAGACTGCTCCGTTTCCCAGCGGCACTGAAGCAGATCCCATTTCCAAGAATTCTCTGCAGATCAGGATTGCGATTGGCTTTCCAGACGCAAAGTTAAATCTGAACACAAAAGAATCATACATCCTCTCTGTTCAGCAACAAGACAATAAGGTTACCAATAATGAAGACTAACTTGATTACGTATGCTGACTGCGAACCAGATAACTGTAACCATTTAACTTTTAATGTAACTTTCAGGAAGTTGTCCTCGTCACCATTTCAGCTCTCACGTACTTTGGTGCAAGACATGCCTTAGAAACTTTGAGCCAGCTTATTGCATACGATGATGAGATGAATTCTTTACAGGTAAACATATTTGTCATAGATAATATTGATCATATACATCCCTGGAAAAGTACCATGCTTGTACAAAAGTGCCAATAAAATATTTTCACACATTACAGATCGTCGACAGAGCCGTTGTACAAGACGAGCCCATTTACAAATATCGCGGCATTATCTTAGACACGTCGAGGAACTTCATTTCTGTGGGAAATCTCAAAAAGTTAATTGATGGAATGTCCTATAATAAATTGAATATGTTCCATTGGCACATTACCGACACCCATTCCTTCCCATTTTATTCGAAGAGGGTTCCGCTGGTAAGATACTACTAAAAGAAATTGGTATCTTCCGTTGAATAAGAGCATGACTTGCTAAGTTTGTATGTCTTTTGTGAAGCTCACAAAGTACGGTGCCTACTCACCTCGACAAATATACACAATTGAGAATATGAAAGAAATTGTTGAGTACGCAAAAGTGAGAGGAGTTAAAGTTGTCGCCGAGTTTGACGCGCCAGCCCATGTCGGTAAGATATTTGAGAATACATTCATCTAGTCAACACTTCTGCTGTATTACTATTTTTATTAAAATTGCGCAATTTACTTTTATGTAGGTAATGGCTGGCAATGGGGACCATCGGAAGGCAAAGGAAAATTAGTAGTCTGCGAAAATCAGCAACCTTGGCAAGACTTCTGTGTGGAACCACCATGTGGACAGTTGAATCCAGTGAATGAACACATTTATGAAGTATTAGGTTAGTTCTAGCTACCAAGTTCGGGTATCTGTTTTATTAGTTGGTTAAAATTACACCATTTACCTTGATTTTCTACACAGCTTTACTCATTAAAAATGATTTCATTTGAAAGGGAAACTTTATCATGACATGCTGGAGATTTTTGACAATGACTTGTTCCACATGGGAGGTGATGAGATCAACTTCAACTGCTGGAATACCACTGCGGAAATTACAGATTATCTGAAGAGCCATGGAAGAAACCTTTCGCAGGAAAATTTTACCTGGCTATGGAATGAGTTCCAACAAAGAGGTTTGCCAGAAACTGCAGAAGCTTTACAATTTAGAAACCCTCGTTAACTAACCCATTTTCAATTTTCTAGCACTTAAAATTTTACGAGAAAAGAGCAAAGCAGTTTCCGGAGCGAACAGTAATACGACAGCTATTTTATGGACTTCTGACTTGGTTTCCGTAAAACATCTGATGGAGTACATTGATAAGACTGACTATATCGTGCAAACGTGGACTACAGGTATATTTGGGGCACTCTCAGACAATAATGTTTTTGTGGAAAGTAAGGCAATAAATTTTTCAATGTTGGTTTTTAGGTGGAGATGAATTAATCCCATTCATGATTGACAATGGGTATCGAGTTATATTTTCTAATTACGATGCTTGGTACTTTGACTGTGGATATGGCGCTTGGGTTGGAAGTGGACAAAACAATTGGTGCTCTCCATACAAAGGATGGCAGGTAATAGGAACGAGTCAAGTAGAAAATAAAATGTAAAAGGAATAGCGAGTGAAAAATTAAAATTCATATCAAATGCACTTTTCTCCAATTAGCAAGTGTATACAAATTCCCCTTTCGAAATCTATGCCAATGCAACTAGCAAGGAGAAGGCTACAGAAGCCCTAAAGAATGGACTGATACTTGGTGGTGAGGCAGCCATGTGGAGTGAACAGGTAGATGGAACTTCACTTCTTAGCAAAATCTTCCCGAGGGGGTCCGCTCTCGCAGAGCGTCTTTGGTCTAATCCGTCCACTGGCTGGTACGAAGCGGAACCACGAATGATCCACAATCGGCAAAGATACGTGGAGCGTGGTCTAGACGTGGACCGGTTGCAACCCGAGTGGTGTCACCAAAATGAGAATAACTGCTTCATTTAAAACATGACTGCAGTGACACTGGCATATAAAGAAAATTAAAATTGCCAAAAATAACTGCATTAACTAATCTTTTTGTAATTTTAACATAAAAATCATGACATTTGTACGATTATACCGCAACGCTAAACTTTTTTTATTTGTTTTAAGTAAAACGGTTTTTAAAGAGGTAAATTCACACTGCTACTTTGTGCTTCTCCCTCTCCAGATAATTCTGCCGACTCGCAGTGACTTTCCCCAGAGTCCGAGCTATCTTCAACTGTCGTAATCCTTCTTCTTCTCTTGCATACATTAATACACTCGCTACTGGCGATATAAGGCACTATCCCACACGATAAGTATTTTAGCGCGGTCATAATATGCAGCCTGAGCCTTGTCTGTCTCTCGGACCTTTCAGCAAGTCTTCTTCTTCGTTGCAGTCTTTGTACTGAATCATCAACATTTGGTAATCTTAGCATATCATTCCCTTCTCGCGCAAGTGAAGTAGATACCGAGTTCCTCTTTGTTATAAATCGGAGGGAGTTCCTTATCTTCGTCAGCTTAAACCAAGACTCGCACAGCGGCTGCACAATTGTTGGCCTTCGTCTTAGTAGGGCACGCGGTAAAAACCTCTTAAATTTTCGTAATGAAGAGTATCGAGAAGAACGTGGCTTCATCGAGTCTAATGGGAAAAATTTCAAACGTCGCAGTTAGCACAGTTTAAATTAAAATGCCCACGACCACAGTCAACAGAACTTTTTAGGATGTCGTCTTTACCCATGGGGTAGGTGTAGGTCATATTCTGACGAAGCTTCGCTGCACGAAGTCGATTCTTTAGCATATGCTGCCTACTTAATTCTCTCTTGCACCTAAAGTCGAACGACTGGTCCACTCCCATCTGGGGAAATTTAGTGCCTTCTTCCCAACTAATGACTCGTCTTCCACCAATCGTGCTTTCGAAGCTTGTTCCATCTTGGAAGTCCGGGTACGTTAAGAACGCCACTCCTTTGGGGACCGTAGTTGCGTAATACGGCCTTCCGTTAGGTTTTGATTTTAACATGTTAACTAAACTGGGGTCATCTCCATATTCCATATAACTGTTCTTACTGTTGTTGTAAATGTTGTAAAACTGATACCACTTGATTTTATTTTCCGACTTGGGCAACGACCTCACAGACTGGTAGGCTACCAAATTGCTTGAGTGTGAACCGAAAAGCACTCTTCCTTTAGGTGGGCGTCGGGGAATCGGCAAAACGAATTCTTTCGGCCTTTGTCTCAACAGTTTGTGCATTGGAATATTCCATACCATTTTAAGATAGTGGAGATGAATCAAAACTTTAAGCTCCACTCCAGTTAAACGTTTGTTTTTTAATTTGCGCAGAAGTATAGGTCGTATAGATGGTAGTGATATGACTTGGACAGAAAGTAGGCCAGAAAACTGGGGTTCCTGCAGTTTAATGGGGTCGCCTTGTAAATACTCCTTACACCAATTTTTCTTCTTGTTGGGAACTACAATTACTTCCCGTCGCTTACCAAGCAAGGAACGTGCTGGGTTATCGTGAGGGCAAACATTATAGGAATACGCTTTAGAAATATAATCATAGGTAGATAACTTTGAAAACGTCGGCCTTATCACGTTCTTCAAAATTCCTTGCTGCTGAAGCCCTGAAATCTCAGCTGGATTAAAGTTGAACCTTCTTCAACATTAAATGCCTTAATTTTTATTAATATATAAACCAACCAAAATTTTTTAATTTTACCTTCATTAAAACGCAATCCACCTAGAAATACACGCTTCCTTTGCAACTGCTGTCTGGAGCGTCGCGCCATGTTGCCCAGCGCATTTAGAATTTTTGGGAGTTGCTGTACAGCAACGGAAGCCAGGACTATCTCATTCTAACAAATTTCAAATTATTAGACTCTTATACCTGCAGCCTCCCCTTTCTGACAGTGCAATGCTCGAAAGGGAATGTTTTTTGTAAAAGCTTCTTGCTAGGCATGTATGTGATGCAGATTTACTTACGAAGTTCTCATCCAGCAGCGATATATTTTGTCCCATGGGCTTCCTTTTCAAAGTCATGAAGTAATAACTTGATGCAGTAGACTGTCTAATAAAGCGCAATTGTAAGTACTTTCTGTACTAATGACTTAGATGCAACTTTCAATTTAGAATTAAATGTACCGATTCCGTTTTGATTCAACAATAGATCGCTGAATAACCTAATATGAGGTGCTACGGTTGCAGATTTTCATGACAACTTTTATTCATGTAATTCAAAACTTGTCTTGCCTTTTTGTCAAACTCTCACAAGCAAATAACTTTCATACAATAAATAATATTTTCAAATGGGTATGAATTTAATTGGGGATGGGGTTTCTCTCCTCAATCCCACTCCACACTACAAAAGCCTGGCCCATTTGGAGGTTCAAGCTGATAACCCCGCTTAAGCATTCTACAGCGATGCTCTTCCAGTCTGTTTGCAGCGTCCAATAAATCTCTAACATTTTCACTTGACCAAAGCCGTTCCGCAGGTACCGCAGCTCTTGGCCACAATCTTGGGATTAGGTTTGCAGAATCAACAAATTCAGTCCACATTGCAGGCCCTCCTCCCAGTACCAATCTTTTCTGCGTTGCAGTTCCATTGAAGTTTTGCGGGTCGCAGTTGTAGTAGCGATGCCAGTCAATTCCATATGAAATCTTATTTAAATACCAGCATGATGAAGATAATGCCCTGTAACCTCGTTCCGTAACCCTTTCCAGCTCTTCATTGTCGCTCGCTTCCTTCCACACATGAATAATTGTTTCTTTGCTAATGTTCGGACCGTTTTCAGCCACCTCCTGCCACACCAAAGATGTTGCATTTTTCGAGAATGCTCCCACAATGTCAATTAGTCTGTCCATGTAATACTCCTGCACCTGAGGATACTCAGTCAGATTTTTAGCTTCCATGAATTCTTTGACTACCGGGCTGCTTTCCCTAAAATTGTGCATTAATTGCATAAATTAGCCATGTACAAGTTTCACTGTCCGACACAGACAACGGCATCCTTATCCTTACCAGCAGTCGAAGGACACTTCATCCCCTCCAAGGTGCACATACTTATCTGGGAATACTGATACGACTTCTCCAAAGAATGTTTTCAAAAAGTCGAAATTTTCTTCTCGTGTAGGATCTATGGGACCAAAGGTTCCATCCAAACGACCATCCTTATCATAGCAAGGTGTTAATAAACCAGGTAGTGAACTCCAGGCTTGTGTGTGTCCTTCAACAAAAGGATTAGTGGAAAGTGAAACTTGGCCCGAATTATTTTTAAAACTAATCCTAAAGTAAATAGGTTGAGTTTAACTAACCAGGAGTGTCAAATTCCGGTATGACGCGGATTCCTCTAATACGAGCGTATTCGAGTATCTCTGCGATATCTTGTTGGGTGTACACATGAGTATAAGGATGATAAGCTCCTTTGTTACTGAAGACCACAGAAATGTGTATGAGGTTTACACTTTGCAGCAGTTACATATATTATCAGAGTAAACTGGATAAATTTTCTTTATTCTTTACCTCAAAAGATGAATGTAGATTTTATTCTGAGCTGAAATATGTATTGTAAAATAGTTCAAAAAATGAAAACTTATGTGTCTTATAAAGCCAAATATTGGCTGAAATGGGAAACATTACAGAGAGATTGTCGTCAGATGCAAAAAGCAGCTGAGCAAACGTTTCCAGGCCGTGAAGTATTCCCCAGTTGGTGCTTGCAACTAATAAACCCTTTCCCTCCATTCCTGGTGCATTGATTTTCAGCTCATCTAAATTTTGAATTACATTTATATGACATGACTAGAATTGCAAGAATATATAAAATGTAGCTGAATTATTTTCAATTAAAGTATTACATGCTTCATCCATGTCCTCATGGGGCGCGTATTCGCAAGGTGCCATAAGGTCAACCTGAAGCAAATACCAAGTATCCTGCAAAATTATTTTGCGCTTTCCATGTCTTCTCGGGTTTGGAAATTGTAAATAAATTGGTGACCGGATAAGTGTGGCTGTAGTGAGGCATTGACTTCAGCAGTATTCCGTAGAATCTTTTTATGGCATCTTCGACCATGTCACAGGTATTCCGCACAATCTATATAAAATATAATTAATATCCTCCAACAATCGCGGGATATACATAGTGGAAACGATTTTTATGTAATAATTTTAACATTTCCTACCTGGAATCGGAAAACGGAAGGTCTCACAACCATAAATGTGTCATTGTAACTGCGACGGAGCTGGGGTTTTGGCCAGGGCTCCCCGACAGTTGCATTGAACTGTGGGCCTACAAAACTGGCAACACTGGAGCCGTACAATAGTAGCACTGATAACAAAATCAACTGAATTTTACGTAACATTCTGACAGTCTGCTACCGACTAAATACTTGAGGAAGGGGAATTTCTGTTATGCGAAGAGTCCAAGTGTACTCGGCAAAATAATGTTACTTCATGTAGGGTTCTCCCATCTATGCCCGTTTCAGTTCAGAGTAAGGTGTCATCTGTCAACTAGGTGCCTTTTATTTATGAGTTCCTGCCGAAAGAACTGTTTGCACTGTTTTCACCGTCAGAAATGATAAAAGCAAAAAATGGAAGAGCTGCATATGCATGTATCTCCGTACTTACTTGAATGAGCATCGCGCATCGATTAGTCCCAGACAGCAAACAGTACTTGTTGCGGTTTCTCACTTCCTCTTCAAATTTACTTACAAATAGGTGCATTGAGAGTGTTTGATGCGGTGATATGGTCGTAAAAAGCTTTTTTTCATTTTTCATTTCATATAACCGATTTGTGTTATGGCAAGTGCAATCGTTGATTGGGAGATGTCATGTAATCACCCTAAAAGCTTAAATCGCTGGTTGTGCAATGCATTACTAAAGCCAATTTTTATATATGCAAGTAAACGAAAATCCCAATCTGTGCTTTGCAGCATGAATAACAAATTGTCAAGCACCAATATCATTTTAAAATAGCATTTGGTAGGCTGCAGCCGAGAACTGGAAATGAATATTTTAAGTAAACCGTACCTATTACAAATAATTTACTGTCTTTAAATTAGCAAGGCTACTTTAATTTGTGCTATTGTGCTTAATGCTTATACCTGTTTCCCTTACAGTAACACTTCTGAGTACTGAGTTAAATTTAATTAACCTGTAGTTTGTCAAGCATTTAAGGACTACCGTGATTTCCCTTTTATAATAATGACACCGTGGCGTAGGAAGCAATAAACGTAAAACATTTTGCCAAACTTTTTTCTTTGTTCCAAATAGAATCAATAGAATGTTTAAGAAAGACGCGCATAGAAAAACCAAATGTCATATTTATGTATATATCAGTAAAGATGTAACTTGTCTTTCTGCACTAGACCACAGAAATCATTTTTCTAGTACAAAAGTAGCACAATATGAAACCTTGTGAGAAAATTAAAACAAAAATCAATTGAATTTTTTCATTAATTTTCATGGCTTCTTCACAATATCACAGCTGCAACTATCTGCCATGTTAGTTATGCTTGCATGCATAGAAGAAAATTTTATACTGTACCGGTGCGGCCGGCGTTTGTTTTACATTTTACAGTTCTCAATAAAAATATTAATAAGCCATTTGTTTTACTTTTTCAGTTTACTGAACAGTTTACAATTGAAATGTTCAGACAAAAGCGACAAAAGGATTGATATACCGAAATCCCTAACAGATGTGTACACCCTTATTAATAAAACTTTTTAATTGTTTATTACACAAAAAGCGAAAAAACAGTTGGGCTTTTGGATTTAATTAATAGAAGAAAAATACGTACATGAAATTTATTTTACATTTACAGCCATTAAATTTAGCCAGAATATAAAGTTTACTCATGCAAGTCTCGTCTAACATTAAATCGGCATGTCTAATTTTATAATACATGTCGCGGTATTTACATAATATCAGATTTACAATTACCTATGTTCATCATCGGGTTGTCTCACAATACCCCACTTTCCAGTTTTCACTTCCACACTGTCAATAAATATCAACGCACTAACTAGACTCGAGAAATCGTATAACTCTTTTAAAATTAGCATCGTATACACTCACATATCTGATTACTGATTACTTTTCTTGCATAACGAACGACTCAAGATATCAGCAAAGCATAATACCATATTTTTCCAGTTTGCTTTTTTGGTAGAAATAGAAGTCTAAAACCTACTCATACATATGTACATAGGTATCTTACATTCTACGGATTCCGAAAGATTTAATCACAGGAGACACCTGTCGTTGTAATTTTAAGAATACAAACTATCCAAATACTGTAGCAGCACAATAAAGCTAAAATTATGATAATTTGGTATAATACAAAAGCAATTATATTTTTTTATACAAACCTTCCAATATTTTACCCAATTGACATTATATCGCTATTTGTGAATGCAAAACCCCCAATAGTATGCATTTCTCCACTGTTCCCATTTAAATTATGATGGTGATGAATATCTTGCTGCTGAAAGTGGCCATGTCCTTCATTCAATTCCCCTCCAAAAGGATCATGAACAAGAGCTGCTGAATTCTCCATTCCCAAAACAGTTTCATTTTGTTGCGATGTTCCCAATAAGCAGTTTTGGGTTATTGAGGGAACGTTCTCCGGATTAGTGACTACCATCGACAATTTATTTTCGAGGTGCACATCCGTGTGGGAGAACAAAACGGCTGGATCGTTCGTGAAATGATTGTGGTGCTGATGATGATGGTACATTTGCGACATAGGTCGGATAATAGTGCTATGACTGTGAGTATTCTTGTCGGCGTAATGGTCCTGGTTGTTGTTGGTAGGGTTGATCAGGCTGGCTGCAACGCTTTGTTTGTTTAAGTAGAGTGTGGAAGGAGAAGATGATGACTCCTTTCCACGTACCTGCACCAAGTTGCTACAACTTCCTTTGTCGCGAGCTTTTGCTCCTCCACCAGAGCGCTTTGCAGGGGAAGATCCCAGGTGGACACAATCTTTCGTAGAAGATGGTGGACTGACTTCCTCCCAAGTGCAACTCGAGACGCTTTCCCCATCCTCATTATCACCGTCATCTACATCGTCCATATCTCCTATATCATCCTCACTCCCTACTAGACTTCCCCCTTCGTGACTCCCTCCGCCTGTGCTTCCGCCCAATGGACGATTGAATCCGAAAGGCCATGTCTACGCAATAAGAAACGTACATTCATTTTCAAGGAAAGAGCTCCACGCACTGACACGGATACAAGATAGGAAATTTCATAAGTAAATTCTTCATGTTCGGTATTAGTATAAAAACGAAAGCTACAAAGTTACTACACTTTTGCCTGTAATAAACAGTACGATGCGACCAAATAAAATCTCACGGTTTATCATCAGTACCATTCGATAATCCAAAATATAACATTAAAAGCAACAATAATAATAATGATGTTTAAGGTTTTTTATATTTTTATAACACAGAAGAGTAAAGTTGATCAAACCAGAAATCAACAGACACTCCCTTTGCCTATGTTTTAAAAATCGGCATTTCTTTTAAATTTGAAGTGTAATCATAATAAACTGTGTCGTAAGGATTTATTTTACGACGGGAAACAGAAGAATTTGTTGTTTTAAGGGTAGCCAATGTGAAGGCGGCAGCCCTTGAGGATGTCGCCTTCTTCTCTCTTCTGTAGAAGAAAGGGCAAATTGTCAAAAATTGGTGAGCTTGTGTTATGTGTGAAGGGGAAGAAGAGCATGGTCA
>JAHZND010002756.1:0-10975 GCA_027744115.1 Acrocyrtus sp. NNG-2020
CTCTGCAGGAACAGGGATATTGTAGAATGAAAAAGCGGAAAGAAAATATATTCTTTCCTTTTTAATTTCCCATTCAATCCAGCATTCAACTAAGAACTCACAGCGGGGTGCATTTCTCAAGGGCTCTTTGGCTCTCCCCAAAAAAAATATTCTCCCTTCTTTCCCTCAACTAGTTTTTTTGGTACTGTTCTTCTTACATGCGAGGGGAGTACTTCCCGATAAGAGCAAGCTCCGAAATATTTGAAAATGTACTCGTTTTTTGTAGTAGCAGGGCCACACTGCGAGACTTGTTAAGATTTTGTTCTACACGTTACCCAATCATCCCCAACCACTGCACTTAAAAATGTTGCGTAAGGAAAATATGGAGATACGACTCCAGAATATTAAAGCAGAATATTTTAACGCTTAAAGATGCTGATGCAGGGATGAATGCGGTAGACCCATTTTTATCTTCTTTTGCCCTGTCATTACTATTACCTTTCGAGCTGGGATTGCATGTGTGGGACTCATTTCGAAACTTTTTTTTCTCATTTTTTAAACAAGAAAGGAAATTGTAACAGTGTTAGATGCACTATGTGCTATGTACACAGCCCAACTACAAAAGTTCTGTTGCCCTTTTCAATGTAAAAGCGCAAAGTACACATCTTTCCCAGATCAGCGCAATCTATTCTTAACGGATACTTAAAAATGTTGCGTAAGGAAAATACGGAGATACGACTC
This sequence comes from Acrocyrtus sp. NNG-2020, assembly GCA_027744115.1. NCBI lineage: Eukaryota > Metazoa > Arthropoda > Collembola > Entomobryomorpha > Entomobryidae > Acrocyrtus > Acrocyrtus sp. NNG-2020. The sequence goes on from JAHZND010002756.1 coordinate 721, forward strand.
CAGAATATTAAAGCAGAATATTTTAAAGCTTAAAGATGCTGATGCAGGGATGAATGCGGTAGACCCATTTTTATCTTCTTGTCCTGTCATTACTATTACCTTTTGAGCTGGGATTGCATGTGTGGGACTCATTTCGAAACTTTTTTTTCTCATTTTTTATACAAGAAAGGAAATTGTAACAGTGTTAGATGCACTATGTGCTATGTACACAGCCAAACTACAAAAGTTCTGTTGCCCTTTTCAATGTAAAAGCGCAAAGTACACATCTTTCCCAGATCAGCGCAATCTATTCTTAACGGATTTTGTAGGGCTTCAAAAGAAAAAAGAGCCATTTACGTATTTTACAGAAAACTCAGATATCTCACAGAGACCTATTATTACCATCACTTCAACAATTTTCAGACAATGCCTTTTCCCCCAACCTTTTTTTTCATGCCCAAGTGTCAGTCCAAAGAAATCAGAGCGTCTAGCTCAATTCATCTCTCTTCAAAAAGTGTATCTTTTCAGAGAAGGTATCTCTATTGATAAAAGTTTTTAAAATGCGTGCACTTATTACTATTTTAAAATAATTTTAAGGGCTAAAATGCACTCATCTTTATCAGTGGAAAATGGCTGAAAATTGCCTACCAGAAACTGGTACCTTTACAAAAGGAAATTGCTACCGGAGGGTAAAAAAGGTATGAAATAACCTGACTGCCTTAAAGCAACAGTCCCAACTCCCAATTACGTATTCCCTGAAAATTGGGTTGATCGCTGTCATTAAAGACTGAAATTTGTGGAGCAATGAGTTCTGAAATGTATGAATATTTTATCAAGATATCTTTTCCTCAATGACAGTAATGATAATTGCCGACGAGCCTTTTTCTCTCTTTCACTCTCGTGAACAAAGTATAGTAGCTGAAGTAAAAATGGAAAGGGGAACGAGGAACGGATATAAAATGGGCCTATTCATTGTAAACAGTTTATTCCATTCGAAAACAAAAATTTCTGTCCAGTGACAGTAGCAGTAAAAGAGTGCGCATAGAGTCGTCAAAAACATCATTTTATGAGGGAAGATTATGATGGCTGGAGTGATGCGGAAAAGCAGTAAATTATATAAATGGGGATTGTAGTGCCTATCCTCGCCAGCCCAATTTTTGGGATTAGGCAGGTATCCCCTCTCACAAAAGTAGATTGACCTACGCGACTGGCTGAGATGTTTTCTACTTTTACAGGGATCCTTTGATCCTTTTCAATGCGCCTAGTAAAAGTAGAACAAAGGGCTCCCAAGATTCCTAGTATCAATAAAAGTGGTCGTGTGAGCTGAAGCGAAATGGAAAACTGGATTTTATTGCTATTTGCTACAAGAAAAGTGTAGCAAGGAGCCTCCTCGATTAGAAAAAAGACTTTTTGTGTACGTTGTAAAAATTATTTTGTTTGTGTGTGTTCGCAACTAGACTTTGATTTTTGGGAGGATGGCTGCCCTGTTTCATGGCAAAGGAAATTTTGACGGATGTCACTCAAAACTCGAGTCAGATTATGAGTAGAAGCCCTGTATTTTGAATGTAATGTCCGACTCTTTTAATTTATGCCTGCACTTAAGCCATTAAAAGTTATGAGGATCAGGGCACAAAAAGGACACGCACACCAATAAATAAATGAGGGGGATTTGGGTTTTCATACCTCTGCAAAATAATGTTACAAAATAGGAAGCAGACTTAGAGCCCTTAAATCGTAAAGTTCGGAAGGTTATAAAAATATATTTTTCTTTAGAAATAGGTCTTAAGTCTTACGGTTTCATAAAATTGTTTGACAGGCTGTAAATTCAGGTGGGCATATTAGTCTTCACTGCCCCCGAAGACTTCCCAGACGAGAAACCGAACATGCCAGAGATTATTTACATGAGGTACTGTAAACAAACCATTGTCTCTTTACCTCCATGTCGTCAAACAATTCCTGCAATCTTGTCAAAAACTCGGACTAAACTTTGATTGCTGATCTCATACACCAGCAATGACATGCTCTGCTAGTTTTAAGGTTTCAATGACCGATCAATCGCGAGCAATAAAGTGGAACCTGAGCAGGATAACTTTAATTGCACTTATTTAATAATGGCCTTTGGCAAAAGCAACTCGTACTTTTATATCACTTCCTTTTCCGCGTCCATTTTTTTCTTGCAGTTGATAGCTCACCTCCTTAAGTTAAAAGTGAGAGCGAGTGAGAGAGCTTTTGATGACTTTCTTAGCTACAAAAAGCCCTTAAATGTTCGAGTACGGTAGCTGACATAAAGTTATTTAAAATTTATCTCATGACTTGTCGGCAACCAAAAAATTGCCACGAGCAAAATTGTCCACATCGTCCATCTATTTCAGTTTGCCGGAGGGCATTCGCATTATTGCTTTGCTATTTAACTCTTCAACGAGTACACTCGAGTGTGGCCTTAGCTTATTTTTACCTTACTCTTTCCTCAACATATTTTATTTTTCGGCTACGTCTTTTTTTCTTCAAGTTTCTCAAGTCATGTCAGAATCCACTAGGGAATCCTAAATAATCTTACAAACTCAGCCAAACACTCTCCATAAAACATGGCTGCACTCACATCAAAGCAAATCAAATCTTGTCTGCGATGAAAACAGATTATCCTGCTGGATACATATTACCAGTTTACAGGGAATTGATGAAGGAGAAGAAAAAAACGAAAAATAAATGAGACGATGATGCAGTAAACAAGCGTAGGCTGCCAGTGCACTCCGAGTTTATGAAGAGTTTTTTTTTTCAGTGAAGCTTCAAATAAAAGGAAAACGAACCAGCCCAGACATCTGCCGCGCTTGTGGTGGTGCCTGCCTAATAAAATCAAGATGAGTTTCTTTCTTTTTCATTTTTTTGTCATCCTCAGTTTTCTTCATCATTTTTGTGAAGACCCTTTTATATTGAGTAGTATGTAGTAGTGGTGCTGCTGCTGTACACGGATCTAAAATATATTCCTTCAAATTTTCAGCTCTCCTATTTATGAAGCAATTTTCATCCCTTTCCATTGTCTACCCCTGCTTAGGTATACAAGGTGGTTCGTATCTATAATCCCCCACTTTTTCCAAAAGGATCTCTTTGAAAAAAGAATGGAACCTTTTTCTAATGTGCACTGCTCTCCTTGCACTGGTCACAATCTGGGACAGTTTTTTTTCGGGGTGAATGGTAAATGCAGTTTATAATAGACAAAGAACAAAATTTTATGCTTCTTCTACCAAAACTCTGTTGCATCCAGTGAGCAAGGTAAAATATCTTTGAAGGTCCTTTTTATAAAATGTACGTCCTACTGTCATCTCCCAAGACCATATTTCAAAAGCTTTAACAATGCGAGTGCACAGGGGAAGGACGAACTGCGTCGCTGCAACCACTGGCTGACAGATTACTCTATTTTTCTACTACACAAACTACGACGCAAAATAAAATGCGCATACACAATCCCATTTTTCCTCTACGAAAAAAACAAGAAAAAAACTATTTTTCTGCAATTAACAGTCTTTGGCCTTCCCTCAACTGCAACTGTTAGAATGAGCTGGCTACACAGTCTTAAAAATCAATCATAAAAAATTGTACAGTTGGATAAATGGCCATAAAAATCTCTGCTAGGCTCTCCATTAACGAGCTTGCAATGCAAAAACTACAATTTCAAATAGCATTTTTTTGTCAGTGTTGCAATCCCAGTTCAGCCGAAGCCATAGACCGCTCACACTGACCAAAAAATTGTAACGCTAAGTCAGAAACCAGCTTAACCAGATTGCATCATTTTTCAGTGCGGCTGGTCTGGCCTGTTGCTGCCATTGCATAGGAAGTGCAAGTTCCCACAGTTTTTCCAATTCATCTCAGCAAAAGCAACATTATCGCTGCAGTTAGAGGCTGATGGCTGTGGCTTGCGCAAAAGTACTATTGTGATGAAGAGCATGCCAGAGTACATTAGAAAAATATGCGCAGGATTTTTAATATTTTTTTATGAGAGAGAAAAGCCATCACCTTCACATTCAAAATATATTTTTTTACTGAAGCAAAGACAGATTTTCATCTTAGACACATCTGCATTCCTTCTCCTTCACTATTTTATTCACGTCGACGTCACCATCATCATTTCTTCACCCTTCCACCACTACCGTCCATATCCCATCAGCGCAAAAAAAAGCACGCATAAAAATGTGGCATTAAGTAATGAATGGAGAATACGCCACCATTACCACCACCGTGCAATAGTCATCCATCATCGGCCATTTTCGTTTCGGTGTCCTTTTTTCATCACATACTTTCCTGTCATGAATGAAAGCTGGGAAGTCTGCTAAGAAAGAAATCTGATGGAATTTTGGAGAATGCCGACGGACTGTGTCTTTGCATTGAAATTTGATGAAAGCATTGCAACACTAACTATTCCAATTGGATTTTTTATGAAAAGTAAATTGCCGACAGATATTTGGTAAATGGTACAGACTGTGTAAAGATTCCTTTGCAAAAATGCTAATCTGATAATTGGTACTCTACAAAAAAAATTGATAGTCTATTTTTCTCAAGTTGAACAAGTTATAATTGGAAGGGAAAATCTGAATATTTTATCTCTCCTCCTGAAAACATTTTTTAGTTGATCTAAAAAAAAGTTGTAAGTGAAAGGCTACATCTTTTATTAGCTTTCGGGTTTTGATTTGAACTTGATCAGGTAGACAATGACAGTGAAATTAATCTACGAAAAATCAATCAGAGCTGCTTTTTACAATCTTGCCATATAACTGTACTTAAGTGGCTGGACTGTTGTGTGGCGAACGGTGGACTACACAAAAACATTTTTTTAGGAAGTGAGCATGAACTTGAGTTCTGGTTTGGATACATAAAAATATGAGAAAGCCACACTTTTTTGGTGTTTCAACTAGCCCTGCAACCCTTCTTTGTCTATTGCATCCGCGTTTCCTCTTCCATTAGTAAACTTCATATTTGAAAGGAGCCGTACCGACGTCTTCAGAAAGGGACACTAAGCGCAGTAATTGAAAAGGAAAAAAATGAGCCTGGGCGAGAGTGGGCAATCATCTGAAAAAAAGTTGATGAGTCGGAGTGATGACGGAGTGGACGGAGAGGGAGAGCGTGAGTGAAAAAAATAGGTTTAAGTGAAAAGCGTCATTGCACTCCGTTTGCCTGCATGCGAGCAATAACAAGTTAATAGGATATGAATTTTTTTGACTCTTCATCTCCATCCTCGTCGTCCATCTCTAATAAATGATGGCTGTGGTATGAGGAAGAAAACGAAACGAAGAAAATATCCTCAAAACCTGATCGATTCTTGTAGTACAATGGAGCTTTTCTGGACGGGAAACCACAGAATGGACAGGGACAGTACTAGAACACTTGTTGCATTCGATAAGAGTTTGGAAAGATGCAGCTGCATGCACGCCAAATAATGATACGATTGTCTGATGAGAAGAGAATCTAATTATATTACAATTACACTGATAAAGTACGGGGACGTCTCCTTTGGTGAAGTGCGTTGCATGTCTCATGGAAGGAGTTTTATGAAGTTATGAACCAGCTTATTTCTACCCTGTATTATTTCTACTCCATCACTTTCCTCTTTATCACTTTTTTTAGGTAGGATGTGGATGTGCAGCAACGCAATCAAAGAAAATGTGAAATGGCTGACTAGAGAGATGTACAGCTGCAGATATGGAAGATAAAAAATGGACAAAAAATGAAGACTATTTTTTTAAAAGGATGAAGCAGAGCACTGTCGTTGAGGAAAATTAGAGAAATATATGGGATTATACTTTTTACTGTCTGTGTATATTACTAGTTAGCACGCTCGTCTTATTTTTTCCTTAATTTGCGAGAAAGCCCATTAAAAAGCAAGTAATGTGTCGGGTTTGATCGGCTACTCCCGCCGCAATAGAAGCTATTTTTTTACCTCTCTGCCTATCACATCCCATCACTATTCCTTTTTCTGCAGAAATATTTTGAAAGTCATAAAAACAAGAAACAAAGTAAATTTATTTTAAAATAGTGGCACGAACGAACAAAAAAATCCATTTTTTGTTGTTTTCTGGCTACGGGGTAAAGGTTTGCCATTTTTTTAAGATAAATTTTTTTTATACAATGTTGCCACTTTATTTTACCTTTTTCCAAGGTAGGAGAAACGTCAGAAGTGCTACCAGAATTTAGCAGTAATTTTTTTGTGCAGTAGTAGAATGACACATATGAAGGATATTCGGAGCCATTTGATAACCTGAGAACTGGCAAGGATCATATTCATACCGCTGTTGAAGCTACTTGCTCTGTCGACACAGCCAAGATATGGTAATGACGGGAGCAGTAAATTATTGTAGTGCTGACGAGTAGAACTCTTTGAGTTCGGGTCTCACTTTGACTTCACACAGTATCGGATTATCGGACCTTTTAGCTGAGACTCTCTTACACGCAACAGTCTTCAGAACTGAATGGATCTCATAAGCAACTAGATTTTTCCCTTGTTGTACCTACAAAACCTGCGCCAGCCTCAGAAAAAAGCCACAAATCCAGTTTTGTTTGCTCTCTTGCGGTTTTAATAAGGCTGAGCATAAAAGAAGAAAAATGAGAATTGGCAGGAGTACTTGTTGTGGTGGCGCTGGCTCTTTTCCACAGGGAAAGCAAAGAAATTCGTTCTCACAACTGCTCCAACGTTAAACTAAAATCTCCTTGCAAGACAGGTGAATGGACGAGCATCGAGAAGTGCACAAAAAGAATACAAAAAAATATGATACTCTCTGAACTGAATTGAGAGAAAGAGAATTTACAAAAAAAAATTATTTATCAGAAAGGTTGACAAGAGAGTCAGAGAGACATCAGGTTTTCTGCTTCTTTTTTTATGACGTGTGATCAGCTCAGCTCTCAGCGCGTATGTCATGTCCCTTCTCTTCTGACTATGACTTGTGAGCTTTGAGCATAGATATAGGAAGAGAACACCGCACGGCCACACCACATCACACACTCTCAATCCCGAGAATAAAAAAGGGTCTAACTAGAAGAGCCAACAAGCCACTATAGCGAAAAATGGCAGGACCAACAAAAATCCTCAACCTCGAGTGTGGGAATTTTGTGGGAATGGCATAATAAACTTGTTTCCTCTGTGCTCATTACTGCCACCACCACAGTCACATTAAAAAGGAGCGAATCATCAAAAAAATATATTTAAGCGATTTATTTGCCAACATTATTTTTTTACATTTATAAAAAAATAGAAGCTTTTTAAAGCTCGCACAGACAATGTATAATCTCTAAGAAAGATATAGCTTTGAGCTTTCACGTAAAAAATGGGTAATGCGTGCACCTCCTACGATGACTCAAAGAAATTAAATTGAATTTAATGGCAAGAAAAAGTCATTGTTGAAATGGCACTATGGCATTGTCTCAATTTTCGTTTTTTTTCCCAAAGGGAAAAATAAAACAATTCAGCTGTACAGCACCATTGAGCAGATCAAAGGTCAGTGCAATGTAGAACCGCTTGGAGGAAAATGTTTTTTTTAAACCAGCACAGTTTCCATATTGGTCTGTGACTGAAAATCATTGTTCGATAAATATATTAGTGCTCACCCTCCGATTTACTTTCTCAACAAAATTATCGTCGCCACCACCCCTTTCCCCAACAGAATTGAAGAGAACTGATCCGCTATTGTTTTTATATTTGTCTCTTCCCTAAAAACGATAATGATAATGGTTTTGTCTTGAGACTTAACGAGAAATAAATATTATCCTGATTTGAGAATAGCTTAAAAGAAGAAGTGGACTACATCCCCAAAAAATATATCCTTGCCATAGAGTGCCGATGATGCATAGGAAAGCGTAAAGCGCCTTGAGTACTCCGCTTCATCTGGTCGTGATTCGTGATCATGAAATAAGTGGGATAAAATCCACTTCACAACAAAATATAATAACTTTTTTTTCAGGTTTGAAAAAAAACAAGGGAAAACAGTATAGCCCAACAAAGAGGAACAAACAGGGATGGAAAGGGGATCACACCGTAGCAAGCAAAAGAGTATAAAAAAAACGAACCGTGAAGCAAAACAATAAATAGTGATCGTCATTTTCTGTGCAATAGCCTTCCCCTTTCGTGTATGAATTTATGCTGAGATGACTGTAAAAAATATGGTGGTCTGGTGCAAACCAAGAGGCAAGAGTTGGGGCTGATGCTGATGTGCTCTACGGATAAATAATGGTAATTCCGTTCCATCTCACAATTCATGTGGGGAAGTAATAAAGCAAAAAAATTGAAACGAATAAGTGCTCTGAAGAGTCTACATAAAGTCAACTGATTGTCTGTTGTCTTCCTCTCCTTTGTGAGGTATTGTTATGGAATAAGTATGTAAAAAAAGAGTTGTTCCAGGTAGCTTATTCCATAGAGGAAACAAAGACAATTTTCATTTTTATAAGCAGGAGCATCTTATAAAGTACAATGGAAGAAAAAAGTCTCTCACGATGAGTTTAGAAAAGATCTGGAGATGACGAGCTCGTGTCTTCACGCATTCATTATTGCTGTTAATGCTGTTACATTACTGCATGCATTTATTTTAAGAATAATATTTTAAAAATATATTTTTTGTTTGATGTTTTCCTGGCCAATTTTTCAAGAGTATTATGATTGAGCGAGTGCCTGAGATTTTCTTATTCTGGAGATTGTCAGCAGGAGACTTGGCTCATCTAATGCCCTCACTCAAAAGAATATATGCTGAGATGACGGTTTTTGCTACTGTTCCCAAAGTTTATTTTTTTGTTTGAGATGAGAAGGATGTGAGGATGCGCCGGGGAGAGTGTAAATCAGTTGTAACGACTTGAAATTGCATTTTAAAGTAGCATCCTCACTTTTTCTTTCTTTCTTCTGATGTAATATAATTCCTTTTTTAGGATTTCTCAGAGAACGTCTTCCTCCCACTGACACCGGCACAAAGTCACTTTCTCATGACATCATGGCACACACTTACAAGCACCACAGCGGAAAGTATAAATCCCGGCCTGAGAAAATTCCCACCGTTTCCCTACCCAAACACTCATTCATGTCCCGTGTCTTCCTCTCTTAACTTGGGAAAGGATGATAGCCGTCATTACATACATTATCGTGGTGAATTATCAGCGAAATGATAATACTACAATAAACAATAGCTACCAGTCAGCGGAACATAGGAAGCCAATTTTATAAAATGGAGGAGGATTTCATAAAAAACGTTGCTGTCCCTGGGAAATATTTTATTTTTAATTTCTGCCTGGATCCGTATCTTATTTACCTAAAAAAAGTCCTCCGAATTTTTTTTCCAGGATTTTACTACCATTTAAATTTCGTCACCTAAATCGCATTCAAATTTTTTTAAAAGTTTTTCCTCGAAAGCATTTAGTTCCCTTGTCCTTTCACTTCCAGCTTTTGTGATCAATTGTTCTAGTGCTAACTGCTTACGCTCTCATTGTCATTATGCATGCACTCGAGAAGGAGAAAGTTATTCATGCAGCTACTCGTTCGTTGCTCAACCATGCAAAACGTCTCTCCCTTTCCCTTTTACGCCACGTTTAGCCTGCCACTCGGGAAACAAAAAAAGTTGTTTGGAGCGCCCCACAAGTGCAATCCACTTCTCATTGTTGTCTGGCGTTTCCAAATTAATGACCACATAGTGCCTCCAAAATAGCACTAAGCATTTATATTTTTTGGCAACGGCCGCAAGCACTCCACTAAAACAGCTCTTGTTATGCATAAGCGCTAGTTGTACATGCTACCGCTGGAAGGAGACCTGACCTAAACTGCTCAACGGCCAGACCATATGCGACCATTCAAGTTTTTGTTCCAGACCCTTCTCATCCAAGTTTGATGAAGTGCATTTTTCTCCACTGTAAATAACTTCTTCGGTTAAGTGCATTTTGCCTCTCTGCCGGATTCAAACCGCGCGTGAAATTGCTCATTATTGCTGGAATTCAAAGTTATGCCAATGCCAATGCTGAAGCTATTTAGAAAGGGCTAAAGAAGAGTGGAATGCCTTCAACTTGATATTGAAAACGTGCTGTGGTGCAAATTGTGTTGATTGGACACGCAAAATTTTATGGCGAGAAGCAAAAATTTTATTGCGAAATTTCTAAAAAAAAATGTGATATGAGTTATATGCAATTTATTCTATATGCTTCCTTGCCAGTAAACATTTAATTTTTTTGTTAAAAGCCACAAACCATTTAAGCACGCGGCTCCAATGCAGTCATCAATATTTTCGGAGCAGTCATGTCCAGTCCATCCGTTAACACAGAT
>JAHZND010002757.1:0-18738 GCA_027744115.1 Acrocyrtus sp. NNG-2020
TGCCCCGGTAATTTTTTACCCAATCTGCATCCACTAGACTAATGTGTACCTACATCATCGTCCTTCTTCAGTTCAGAAGTGCTAACAGTGACCAAACTATAAGCAAAATTTTTTATAACATAACATTTTACTTTTTTATAATATTAATAAATACTAACTTCATAATAATTAGTGCGTTAGTGCGTATTTTAAAATTAATATTCATATTAATCAGCGACACTCAGTTCCTGGGCTTATCATCAGATTAATGCCAATTAACTGAAGACGGTGGTGCATACTCGAAAAACCAGCTTGCATTAACTTCCCGATTCGCCACGCACCGCTGAAACATTATTGTATGATTATGGGTGGCAGACACTTCCGCAGTTCTAAATTGCAGCATGACCACTAGGTAACCAGTAAGCAGCCCAATAATCTAGAGACATTGATACAATATGTACAGTGTAGGTTGCAGTTTGAACTTGAATTATGACATAGTAAATATTTATATAAATCAAACCGATAACACTGTTTTCCGATTTAATGTAAGAAAAAACGCTGGACAAATTGCAGGGGGACAACCTTGAAGCCTTTGATGCAGCAAAGATAGCTACCCATATATAAATAAAAATTCAAACACTTCACATTAATGATTTATTAATTAATTAAATTCGAACAATGTTATGTAAGTCTACCCACCTTAGTTTTCAATTTCTCATCTGCCGTAACGTTTTCGTTCACCAGCAAGTCTCTGCAAAAGGTATCCATGTATGCCTTTGTCTAAAAATTTGGTTATACATATACATACCTCATTTTAATTGATTCATATAAATACACTATAATAGCAATATTTATGTCACTTACATTTGCTGCAAACTTGTGGGCAAAGTTACACAGACTAAAAATGGCCACAGGATAAAAGATGATGATCCCAAGAGTAGTTACAGTACCCAGTAGATAGTCAGCTTGAACCCACTTTAGGGTTGTGAACAGATTTTGTAGTAGAAACGACGAGCACCCAGCAATCCACGCCAGGATAGGAACACCAAATACAGAATTAAATTCTTGGACTAAATCTTCCAGAACTTCTACATGGTCGAGCAGTTTTCCTGCCAGAACTTGGTCATTTACAACCCCAGAGTCCACTTCAACAATGGTACAAATTCCCATTTTGGAACTCCTCAAGCAACTCTCTTTTGCCAGGATAGCGAGACAACGGAAATTCGATTGAAGCCATTTAATGTATGCCGAGAACCAAGTGAACATTGAAGGATAAGACGCTGACTGAATAAAAATCATTAGCATGAACGCAGTGAACAAAATAAACGATAAATCCATGTGAAAGGAATTCGACAATCGGGAATACTGTATACTTGGAGCCATTTAATGTATGCCGAGAACCAAGTGAACATAGAAGGGTAAGACGCTGACTGAATGAAAATCATTAGCATGAACGCAGTGAACAAAATAAACGATAAATCCATGTGAAAGGAATTCGACAATCGGGAATACTGTATAATTGACAGAACGAGTGCTGATGCTACAAAAATAATTCCGGCGAAGCAATATCCACTATGGACGAGGGTGGTAACTCGGTCTTCTCTTATCCACTTAAAGTATAGCTTCTTATCGATATGTAACTGCGCAAAGGCTTCCATTACCAAGTTGCAGGTAACCTTATCCAGGCTTTCGTGAATTTGCTGAAATCTCTTTCGTTTTAGCAATATCCATCCTCTGAATACGCATACGCCACAGACCATCGTAATCACCTGAATCCTATTCGTTAACCTATGAAAAATGATCCAACTTGCAACTTAATTGCGATTTTGAAATAATTCATTGTTTATTTGGCTTTGCTGATTGCAGAGCAATCCGTGTAGGTATGTAGGAAAAACAGCGTTTTATTAGGATGATATCATTTTACGCCTAGAAATAAATCAAATCAAATCAAACCTGTCTGACGAAGTGTACTCCCCGAACATCAAAGCGCACAATACGCTGTACTTGAAGTACATTACAGCAGAAACTAGCTGAATTGTCGAGTTCAAAATTACTACAATAATGTAAAATGCAGAAACGTGAAGACGATTTTCACTGCTCGTTCGAAATATAATGTAGCCCCCAAGGTTTCCAAGTATATCTGGGAGGACAAATGAGGAACGTACTGCTGACCGAAGTTCTTCCACGGTTACATCCTTTGCAGGAGGATGGGATCGATTTTTGGTAGATTTTGTGAGTTTGTTGCAATTCATGGTAAATAGAAGTTGCGACTTGTACTTGGGTTGGAAATTTAACCGTAGACAATGAAAATTCTTTTCACCTGTTTTCTAAATTCTATATAATAAAACCATGTCTAACCATGTCCATATCTCACATTTTTGNCTTTTCACCTGTTTTCTAAATTCTATATAATAAAACCATGTCTAACCATGTCCATATCTCACATTTTTGCTAGCTAATTAACTGGTGCTTGTATACATAGTTTTGAAGCTAGAGCTATCAACTATGCAAACAATTATGGAATTATGACTACGCTACGCCAATTGTGAACATACAAATACATAATTACCTATCTAGGTAAACATGTTTCAATATATATCTTTCTATAGATATAATTATGGGTGATACTTTAGTCAGCCTAGCCTGAAAGGCTAATTGATCAGTGCCCGAAGTCACCGGAAACATCTCCAAAGATATTAAATCAAGTTAAATTTACAATTGTACGTGGTGACATCGACTTTTGCACATCATTCATATGTAGATGAATTAAAAACATTATTCAACATAGGTACATTACAGGAGAAATGATGTAACGAACAAATTGCTGTGAATTGGCCACAAGTAATGATCGTTTTCTAAGAATTTCATGGCTACCATCATAAAATTGGATTTGAGCATTAAAAAGAGTAAATTGCTTTTTTGTCTGTTGTAATTCAGCTGCCCTAGCACATGCAATGCATATGTATTATTACTCAGATTATTATGAAATTGCCATTGTAAATGCTCTCATTCTCATTTTGTTTGATATCTTGCAGAATTTCTTAATGATGGACGAAAATCATAACATTTTGTAGGCAAGTTGTAAGAAACAGCATATTTGTAGTTATTCGTTGGGTATTCGTTACTACCTTCAGTAATTTTTCCCTGTAAAAAAGTACTTAATCCTCCACTCACTCCAGGATGGGATGGAGGCAGTCGGCTGGGCTTCAGTTCCTTGATCTGGAAAGGACGGGCTTCTGGTTGAGTATCTTTATCCATGTGAGTTTTTTATAAATATAAATAATTATAACGACATACTAAAATACAAAGTAAAAGAGCATTTTATAATAATATTAATCACTTCTGTTCTAGTTATTCATTTTCGTTGTGCCGTTGTTTACGGCAATACTTCTGCTTGTTGATGACCTGAGATCCTCAGAAATTTTGAAAACTGGTCATATGCTTCCATACCCTGATCATTTCTACACGAGACAAGGTAAGTTACCAGTATTACGGCCTAGCCAATATTAATATATACATATTACTTTAGTAGATATCACCAACATATTTAATTCAGAATATAATTAATTTTTGTTTGTATTTGTAGCTTTGGCTGGGGCGTTCATCCTAACGGCAATTTGCTTCATCTCATTCGTTGAACTGTTTGCCATGCTGTCACACACCTTTATTGCGTTCGTTGCAACGGAAGTACTTCTCTGGATATCTTACGTGTCAGGAGTCCTTTATGCGGCTGATGGCATCGACTTTCGAAGGGGAAATGCAACTATGAATACGCCCATGTGGATTCTCAGTAGCTGTATTTTTCTTAAGGTCTGTTTTGCAATCGGAATGAGAAGCAAGAAGAGAGCATGGATGAGGTCAAAATCGTTTCTGAAGTATATGGGCAAAGCTGTGTAATACCGTGGAGCAGTTGCGTGGGGTTTATCGGTTTATATTTTTATTCATGTTGTGCCGTTTATAATTTATGTAACTGCTTTGAAATTAAATTATTATGGACTCAAATGAGCAAAATCTCATTGTTATTATTTGTCATGTACTTAGCTAGCGGGTCACATTCCAAACAAACCGTATTGTAATTGCATGCACACACACGTATGCAGTCATGCAAGCTTTTTTAGTTTCCTATTACTTCCCTGTCCCTAATGGATTTGAATTCTCATTCATTTTCTGTCTTCCTTCCTAAGTACACACTTGTTTTCAATTAATAAATTATTTGCCATATTGAGTAATTATTCTCAAAGCTACATACATATCTAGGTAGGCGTAGCCGTGCCTATGCTTTTACTTATAATGTAGGTACCCACCTAAATTAGGACTGAAGAAACAAAAGACAAACTTTAGAAATGTCAAAGTCTACTTCCATCATTCATACTCTCGCGTAATGTCATTTCATGAACTATTATATTGTAGCGGTGCCTGAAAATATCAGATTCCATGGAGCAGGTTACTCTTCATATTCCGGATTGTCCTAAATCTCCGGAGAAAACTATTCTATCTGCCCTTCACGAAGTATTTAAAGGACCCCTCTTTCTGTGCCGTCTGGGAGGATTTGTACCCTTACAATTCAGCTCCAACAATAAGATAAGCTTGCGGTTGTGCAATCCATTCTACTTCCTCACACTATTTCACTCCTTCCTCCAAGCAAACTGCTTTATTTATTTCAGTGTATATGAAGACATATTTAGCCTTGCGTTCGAGAAGTACACTGACACGGAAAAGTTGGCTAACTTTGTTGCCAACTTTTTCAGCTTCCTTGGACATATATTCGTGAGAGTTGTAGTTATCACTAACAGAACAAAATTGGAAAAGTTTCACAAATCGTTTAATGAGATCATGGTCCAAGTCTTATCTGTCAATTATTCGCAGCCAGTGCAAGAATTGGGGCGTCTCGGGAAGTTTCTGCACAGAATCTCTTATCTCCTACTTTTTCTTGCCGTAATAAATGCCGGGATAAACTCTTACACATTTGTATCACTGCTCTCCCACACAAATCCCATTTCACTTGGAGGGTATATAATTGTTGCAGCGATTGCAAGTGAATACATTGCGGTAGTGGTTATATATCCCGGAGTGCTACTTTGGGTACTTGCATACGTAAAGTGTATCACTATTGCATTGAAAATGTTAGAGATGGAGGGCCTACAATTAGAAGTCACGCCTTGCTTCAAAACTGTGCTAAATCCGAGTTCGGATCCAACCAAAATTTTCCAGTCTGCATTAAGAAATCGGATGGAGTGGAGAAATGGAGTAGAACAACGGCAAACACAGTATGAGTCTTTACGTGCATTAATCAATGAAATCAATCAGGATTGCCTATCGTGGATCATCATTAGCTGGCTTCTGCCAGCTGCCAGCTATTTTATGAATCATACATTTTCAATGTACATTCAAGGAAGGACAGGAAAATTACATTGTCATATTGCTAATTATATCGACGTTCCTAATAAACATGTACATGCTATATTTCCTTTTCAACTCTGGGGAAGAAGTGGCCCGTCAGGTACGAAAGCTGTCAATTTTGGATTAATCTGAGATTTAAATATAAATTCCTTCATAATTACTAATTACTAAATTAAAATTCTTTTAAAATCAATTTAGTCAAGGTCAACTTTTAATTGTCTCTCTGAGTCTGCATTAGTCACATACAAGTCAGATCATCATGCACAGGCGATGGTAACAGTGTTTTAAAGTTGCTAATTTAAGAACGTAAATATGAATTTAAAAATTTGCTATTTTAACAGATTTTACTGAAGAGCCAAAATGAAGTACAAACACTTTTGTTCCTCTCACCAGGGAACTTTTTCAGTTTTAATCGAAGCTCCCTAACATCGGTAAACAATTACTCATAAGAGTACTGGCTTAAGATAGGGCACGATACATATATTAACTTTAGAGTTTATGTAAGCTGCTTCATACGGTTAACATAATATTTTGTTTTCCAGATCATTGGCTTAATGATTACTTACGTAATTGTTCTCGCCCAGTTCCGAGATGCAGACAAGGGTTTATGAATAATGTTTATTGGCTTTATCGATCGTTTAGGTTGATGAGCTTGCTGGTAATAACTTTCTTTGCTACATTACCTTAAGTTTGTCTGCATAACCATAACTAAACATGGGCTTAGGCATGTCAAAGTAACATACCAGTCTTGGCTATCTTCATGTGAATTATTTATAACCTCATCGTTTTATCTGTAACTTGAAAATTTTGATCGCCGGGGAAAAGTGATATAAAAAAGTTTAAAATGAAGGGGAATATCTCTACTACAAAATTAAGCACGCATTACGTGGAAAACATCGATAAGACTTGCAATAATTCTCGCTCCTTACTGACCTCACAAGAAATTAGATCTGCCCTTCGAAGTATTTGTGCCCTGCCAACAATTGTTGGACAGCTTGGAGGCTATATCATCTTCACGCTGGACGCCAGAAATGAGCTCATCGGTTAAGCTGTGTCATGGAGCAGCTGCACTTTTCCTCATTTACCTGGTTTTCAGTGCGACAGCAGTCACAAATTATTTTCTACAGGTGGACTGTATCTTCAATACTACTAAGCAGCACCCTTATTTTGGATCCTATTCCTCAACTGATCGCACCGCAGCTTCGTCGGTTTTCTTGCTAACGATTGGAGCGCAAATGTTATTTCGGTTCTACTTACTTATTCGGAAAAATACTTTTTTCGAATTTCAGAAATCACTGAATAATTTAACTGTGGAGTTAACACTTGACTCTCAGTTGGCCGATGATTCTAACACTCAGTTAATGAGCCCATTTCTAAAATTCGTTTCCGACAAAAAGAAAATTCTAAATATGAAGATAACTACCGTTTTCGTCCTGGTAGTATTGGGGCTGGGTTTGCTCGTCACGGTCACCATAATTCGTCCCCCTTCATCGTCACCATTTCCTGACTCTGTTTTGCTACCACTGCTCCTTATCAACGCAGTTATGATGTGCATTCTCTTCTCTTTAATAGCTATTTGGTTTTTGTCCTATATCTACTGGATAGCAATTTGCTTCCAGATTCTAGAAGAAAATGGCAACCGAGCACTTGCAACTTCTACAGGACAGGAAGAAATCAGTAAAAACTTCAAACGAATTTTAACCCAACTTGAAGATGTTGAGAGAACGCTGAGAAATTTTAATAAAATATTTCGCATACCCTTCCTCACCTGGATGGTCTGTACTGGGACGGTTATCACGCAACAGCTCTACACTACAGTGACGTGGATAAAAAGTGATAATTACGTGGCAGCGTTTGCTTGCAGTCCATCGGTAATTCTGTACATGGTTGAGTTGTATGCTTTATGCGATGCGGGCTCTGTTTTTACTGAAGAGGTATGAAAATATTCTGAATTGAATTGGCTCTTAAAGAAGATTTGCATGTGAATGGAGTTATTTTTTCAGGTAACTTCATCTGTTGGGGCTCTAATTAAAAACTTGAATAAGTTTAGTGTCAGTATGGAATTAGAAATAGTGAACCAGGTATGTATTTATCCAGATGATGAACTATTAAATATTCTTTCTTTTCAGTTGCTAATAGAAAATTGGGAGGTAGTGCAAGTACAGCTTTTAATGCTATCTTAATAGGTGATGATGCTTCATAACAAGTTGTACGCCAATCCACCAGTGATTTCTGCTGGTCACCTTTACACTATCAATGCAAGGACGCTAACTTCCGTACGCAAAAAATATCTAATCTGTTTTGGAACATTTGACTAGTGAACTTTGACTCAGATTTATTTTATTTTTATGTAGATCGCCGGACTGATAATTACCTACTTGATTGTCCTATTGCAATTTCAGTTTGGTAAGTCCATGAGAAATTCAGAAGGCAGCTATTAAGATGAAGGATTAAGATTAAGGAACTCGTAGTCAAACAATTTTCTCACATTACTAATATCCTTTTTCATATGCTTGAAAAAAATTATATTTAATGATTATTGCCTTTGGGTAAAATTTAATTCCAAAATAAAGGAACCACACTACACACAGTATAAATAAATTAAATCACGCTTCAAATGAGGCAGGTATTGACTACACCGTTGATACCGACATTGCTGCGGTCTTCCCGATTCCTAAATTGAGCTGCCAGACCATATAAACTTGGAATTCTTGCAGGCTCACAATCCCGTTTCCGTCACCGTCCATTTCAAAATTAATTCTTTGGGCTTCAGTCCACTTGTCAATAATGTTTAAGTTGATGCCATCAACAGCCAGCAGTTGCTACACAAAACAAATGATCTTTAAAAATTATAATACACACATTAAAAATAGTGTGTAACGCACAGTTAACGTTTCGTAAGTGGAGATGAATCCATTTCCGTCATAGTCCATTGCTTTGAACATTAGCTCCAAACCCAGATCTGGACACGCAACACCGCTGGTATATAAACCAACCATTTCTGGGGAAGCGGAAGTTCAGGTGAAGTGGATCATTAACAATTAATGGCTGTAGACATTATATGGATATTTATTTCACTTCACTCTTTTTTACATCTTACCAGTCGAGGAAATCATATAGTTGGAGTTCTTGTCCATGAGTTCCAGCAACCGGAGAAGATGGAGACGCTCTTCACCTCCAATCATATTGGCGGTTGGTAGAAGAGCTAGGACGCTAGTTTCATTCACTCCATTCATATTATTGGCCCAAGCCTTTTGGAGCACTCTTCCAGCCATTTCCAGAGCTAAAAAGATGATCGCATAATAGGCATGTCAAAACGCATCTGGAATAAGGCTTTGTAAAAGGCTATTTAAAATGTTGTACCATCTTTTGGTCCATCCCCCTTTTCCAGCTGCACTCTCAAAGCGTTCTTATCTGCTTCTCCAGTTCCTTTTCCACCAGTGCCTGTACTAGTACCAGGAGATGGTGGTGGCGGCGGTGCTAATTGCACCAGAAAAGTATTTAATTAAAAATATAATCTCAATTTTAAAAGTTTGCCATAATAATCCATACCTGGAACTCGTGCGCCCGGTCCTGTATCATTGTTGACCATCTTGAAATCTGAATCGTCATTTTTGTCATCATATTGGGAGTTTACTCCTACAATGGTAATTGACAGCACTGCCGTCAACATATAACTTAAAATGATATGTTTTGTCATCGTTATTTTAATTTTTTCCTAAATTTAAAACAGGTTTTCTAAGCGCACACACAACCTTCTGAAACTGAAATCTGTGCATTTAATGCATGCATGTACTCAGGAATGCCAACCACCTTCTCAAATATCATTTAATGCTAGCGTTCACAGAAATGCAATAAAAACAGTTTCGCAGAAGCACAATTACCTTTTTTAGGAAGGAGGTTAATAGAAAGAAAACTGGCACCCAAGTAGGTAGGTACCTATTTACATTGTTCGGGAGTGCCCAAATCATTGGCAAATTACACAAAGGAAAAAAAACCAGCCTCTATACATTCGTCATCCTTCTTACTGTCTCTCCAGACCGGAACTTTCTGCCTGCTTATACGTAGTCTCATAGAACATTTTGCTTCGCAATTATCTAAATTGCTCTCATTAAGATTGCATGCTCCCCTTCCTACCTGTATGTTTGCTTTGTAAAGTGGAGTTACCAATACCTCTGCTCTGGTATCCAAATAGCTGCTTTTTATTTCATTATAAAAACAGTAAACTGTGATCCGGATAAATTACTTTACGAGTACATGCAGTCGTACAACTATGGCCTCGATTTTTCATCTTTTTCGGTTTCCAGCCATGCCAAATAAGCTCCCTTCTGCTATTACTCCTAGGGAAGAGAAAGGGTCCGATTTTGGTCCCGTTACTGAACTGAAAGTGCGACGAGTCCTCCGCGAAGTTTGCAAATTCCCTTGGATCGTCAATACCCTAAGTGGAATGAGTCCTTTCGCATTCGATTCCGAGGACAAATTTTATTTCTGTAAATTTGGGTGGTTTTCTCTGATACTAGTTTTGCAAACTCTCGCACAGCTACTACCTCTTGTCCAATATTTTAAACTTTTACTTCTGCATGACAAGCCAATCCACTCTTCGTTCGCAGGGCGCGACGTTGCAGTCCTCTCTGCAATTTTGATACTGGGCACTGTCGGAAACTTTTGCATTCGTTTGACCTACGTGTCCCTTCATTCTCAATTTGTTCAGTTTCACGAGGGACTAAGCAAGACAACGCTGTCACTGATACTTGTTAATAATCCAAATCCGGAAACAGATTTAGATCTCATCTCCAGTGTAGGAAAATCAATGAGGAAGCTCTGCTGGAGAAAGTTTTTCTTCCTTTGCACGATTTTTTCCCTTGTTGCTATCTTAGCAGCTATTTTCCCTGCAGAGCCACTACCAGTAGAAATTATTTTCTCAACGGGAAGCGACGACATTTGGTCAACTTTGATGTCCACAGCCTACGGCATTGGCTTTACTATTATTGGCACTGCAAGTCTCTTTCATTTCATGTGGTTTGCAATGTATATTAAATGGCTTGGTGTAGGATTCAAAATTTTATCTAGAAAAAGTAAATGCCTTCTTGAATCATCAGGTGACCGCGAGCTTTTCGATTGGAAGATAGGAAATCATGAAAAAATTAATCTTATTCAGTTGCTCCTCAAACAGGTTACAGAATTCCAGGAGCTAGTGCAGCAGTTTAATTCTCTGTTTCAGCTCCCAGTCATATTTTGGCTGCTCGTTGTGACAAGTGAAACAACTATTCTGCTCTACTTCAGTTTAATAATAGTGCGCGAAAGAAAGTTTGAGCATCTTCTAGGCTTTGGATGGGCGTTACTGATTCATCCAACAATTTTACATTATATCTGCTGTGTGGGTTCAGATTTCATTCTGGATGTGAGTGCAAGGTCTCAATTATTAGTATAAAAATAGCTAAAAAAATATACACAGTTTAATTGGCATGCATATGAAATTATTAACAGGTACAGCAAGGCATGAACACATTTTGCAAAAACATAATTGCAATTTTAGACGCGGATGTAGATGTCTCAAAGTGCCCCGCCAAGTCTGTTTTGCACTCACATGTAAGATACCTGGGGACTTGGGGAGAGTTACTGACTATGACTATGACTATATGAGCCTTTAAAACGATGTACAAAAGTTTGATTTAAATTTTAAAAAATTATGCTAATTTTACAGGTCATGATGCTTCATACGAAGGTCGTGGCAAGTCCTATTTCCATTTCGCCAGGAAACTTTTTCACCTTAAATAGGAGAATGCTTACATCGGTCCGTGCAAATAATACTACTTTATATGATCCTACGAAATCTGAATACCATTATCTAATTTATTGATGTTTTAGGTAAGTGGATTAATAACAACCTACCTCATCGTTTTACTTCAGTTTAAGGATGCAGCCGAGGACGAAGGAAGAGTGTGACATCGTCATTTAATTTTAGAGTGAAATAGTTTTTTTTATAAACATTGTTCTTCAGCTACAAAAAAGTACCTATGTCATTAATTAACTAATGGCTCCACCAGTGACGTTAATCAATTGATAAATTAATTATTACGGCGGAAATAAATGTGGTTCAGTCGACTGCAGATAACCAAAAGACTCCTACATAATAAAATAGTTTTACCACAGTTCTTCGATTGCCCCTCTCTTCCCCTTCGATAGTATCTTAGGATTGTGCTTCAGTTTAAGGATGCGGAACACTAAACTCAGCAGATGAAGTCTTAAGTTCCCTCACCAGTCCATCCATGACTACATTTGAAACTCCAAACTAATTAATTAATGACAATTTAAAACATAAATATTAGTTTTACTATTAATACGTAATCATAAGAGAGTACGCCAGAAAATTATTGTCAAAGTTGTGTACAATCTGTCGCTGCATTTAATTTTATTTCTTGTGAGCCCACCTTGCAAATTCTTTTCAACTTGTAATTACAGAACAGGAAACGATTCCAAAATGGGAAAGAAAAAGGGGAAGGGGAAGAAGGGAAAGAAGGGGAAGAAACCTGGATTGGAAGGAGTCCCGCTCGTGGAACTGACAAGAAAACAGTTGCTTAAACATGTTCTCAAAGTTAAAGTATGTGGTAAAATATCCGTGTAAAAACAATTAAGCGTATAACTGTAAATACTCGTTAATTTTTTCTTCAAAAAAAAACGCGCCACTCTCAAATGAAATTATTTTTAAATATTGTTTCAAATACGGAAATAGGAGGAAATGGATCTGGAAAAGGAGGACCGCGAATTCTTCATGATGGAAAGGGAGAAGTACTTCAACGAGTGGCTTTCCTACATGGAGCAAATCATAATTGAAAAGGCGAAAGTTGAAGAGCTCAAGGATCAGTTGAAAGATGTAAGAGACGTAGTAATCCAATATGTAAATTTGATGCAACTGTAATTAAGTAATATTTTGTGATGTGCGGTAAATTAAACTAATTTTTGCTACTGAAATAGACAAATAAAGTAAAAGCCAAAGAAGAAAACAAGGAGAATCAACGGCTCTGCTTTCTAAAAATGGAGCAAACCCGAAAACTAGGTCAGCTTCGTATCCTGCATCTTCAGCAAATGACACAGGCTCAGGATGACGCCTGGCTACTGCACATGGTCCTCAAGAAAGAACTGATGAATAAGAAGAGAGAAATTCGGCGTGCTCAAATGTCATTTTACCAGCTAATCCGAGGTCTCCACTGGAAGCACTCTAAGCAAGTCTCTGACCTACGAGACCAGTTTGCCCGTGAAATTCGTAGATTGGAAACGACCACGGATCGAAGCCTTTTTGAGAAGAATGAAAGAGACGAGGAGAAACAGTCCAAAGAAATGGCAAAGATGGGATCGGATAAAGATGAGCAAGTTCGGCTTTTGGTTGAAGACCATGCGTGGCAAATCGACCAAATGAAGGCATTCTTTAATGAGCTGCTAAAACGTAGCCTGGAAGTAGTGAACCAGATGAAGATCGAAGTAAAACAGCAAATCACCGCAGAGCTAATGCGGCGCCGGGACTACGAAAACTTTAAGCATCAGTATGACCTCTACGTGGCTCCTGCGCTTCGCTGGAAGGCTTTGATGGAAGAGTGGACAATCGTACACCAGGAAGATGACCTTGTGGAGCTAATGAGAACTTTGAAGATGAAGGAAAGGGAGCTAGAGAAGCGGAAGTACGGTCTAAGAATGTTAGAGGCTACCAATGAAGCTCTGAATCAGAGAATTCTGATCGCAGAAAAGGAGCGGAACTGTGTGAAAAGGCAGTTCGGGAGGGCTGTTGTGGACTCCCA
The DNA here is from genome assembly GCA_027744115.1 of Acrocyrtus sp. NNG-2020. NCBI lineage: Eukaryota > Metazoa > Arthropoda > Collembola > Entomobryomorpha > Entomobryidae > Acrocyrtus > Acrocyrtus sp. NNG-2020. The sequence continues at coordinate 13,173 of JAHZND010002757.1, forward strand.
AAGGACTGCAAGTATGAAGCGATTCGTCCAGCAATTGAAAAGGAAGGCTGCAGGCACCGAGACGGATCTGTACGAAACTCTTAATAAGACCATCACGGAACAGACGGACGACTTTAGCCTTGCAATTGACAAAAAGGATAAGGAAATGTTTGACCACTTGATTGATATCAATGACTATGCCGTGGATCACGCCAATACGAACCGTATCTACGCAGATGCATTCCGTAAGAACGAGATTAGTTTGGCAGAGCTGGGTTACCCTGTGAAGGGCACTGGAGTACGACCCGTCCCTCAGCAGGATCTCGACCAGGCCATATTCACGGAACTTGAGAAGAGGGCAAAGCGATACGGGAATATTAAAGGTGCCAGTGAAGAGCTGACTTTGAAAAGGGTCTCTGAACGTCCGGCTAGTTTAAGTCTTCCTTCTCCAACCGAAACTGCCTTTGAACCGGAATCTTACGAAACTGAGGATTTGGAGTGGGGACCAGAAGAAATAGACGTAGTAGATGTACAGGACTACTACGAAGAAATTGAGCACTCATTATCTTTGGAAGAAGAAGAAGAAGGAGAGGAAATGTCATCGACAAGTGGACGGGAAAGGAATATGTCTACGTCAATGGAGGGAGACGATGAAGCGGAAGTTTCGGCGGCAGAAAGTCAGGGATGGATTCCAGAGGAGGAGGAAGAAGGATAAAAAAATAAAATGTAATTTGTGTTAAATGCATATCCTCCCATACCGCAAAATTGGCATCTTAAGATTTAAAACTTTTTAAACTATGACGAGTAAAAGCAGTTACTTCATTTCATCTTCAACTGATTATATTTTATTATTATTTCTTTCACTCTGATGAATCTGATGTATGAACTTTGGCAATATTGCAAAACAGTTCAAGTAAAATCTACGTAACAATAAGCAGCTCTCACGATGGCTATATTATTAGGTCAGTCGTTTATTAAGTCATGTTCCATTTAACTTTTGTACAATATCTGATTACAAAATAATCGTGACATAATTCGGGAGTTGAGGAGTAATAACGAGAATTTGTTCATATAATTGAAGTACTCTTGAAAAATGAGATAAGCTAAAAATTTTGATGCTCCTTTTTCTAAAATTCAGCGAAATATTTGTCGTACTGATCATCTCCAGGTTTGGCTTTTCCTTCATCCCTTGCAATTTCGGAATCGAAAGGTTGGAAATGGCGGGCATCTCCAGGATGACTAACTTCCGGTTTAATTGCAGCCGCCATGTCATTTAAATTGCCCATTTTCTTCTAAATAAACGCATTTCTTTTATCTATAATTTAAATTTGCATACCTGAATTTCTTAAATTTTTGCAGGTGATAGAACATTTCTCCCCCGTTAATGAAGTCCATGACCATATAGAGATTGGCGTAATCCTAAAGAAGTTATAAAAATGTTTTCAGGTGTCAAAAATATTAAATTTCTAAACAATTTGATTTTAATTATTCTGAATTTTAAAGTACATTTTAAAGCTAGCTCTTAACATACCATAAAGTGGAATTTAAGCTCGACGATGAACGGAAAGCCAATACATTGCAAGACCTTCTTCTCGTTCATGGTGTGGTCAACCTGCTTCATTTTCACAACTTTGGCTTTGATAAGCGTCTTCATGGCGAAGAATTCGTGGGTTGTTTTATGCTCCACAAGCTTCACGAGACCGAAGGAGCCCTCCCCAAGATTTTTTACTATGTTGAAATCTGCTATATTGGCATTGTGCTAAGGAATAAGGTATGCAACTTCATATTAGAAACTGCCATCGTCACAAAAACATTATGACAATTTAGTGCCAGATATAATAGAATTCATACTTGAGAGGGAGCCTTCCATTTTTCCTCAAAGTCTTCGGCAGCCTTGTGAAGAAACTCTTCCACAGAATCTGCAATAAATATAATAACTTGAAATTTATACTGTAAACTAATGCAAATTTAATCAGTCGCCACAAAGGCAATAAGTATGATAATAAAATTCTTTAGTGTACATTTAGTATAATTTTGTAGAAGACTCATATTCTCATCAATTTCCGAGGTGGATGACGATGAAAAACTTTCGATTAAAGTGAATTCAGCATCGGGGCAAGATGAAGCGACAGGTTCGGTGGGTGTTGTGGACTCAGGCTTCTTACTGCGTTTCCCGGAGCGTGAGTTTGAACTTTTAAAAAGAAGTCTGAATCTTTCTACCGCAAATGAAAAGGATTAAGAAGAGAATAATTTTAGCAACTGAATTAATTTAATTTTTAGTAATAAAACCACATACCATTTTGTTAGCAATAATAATTATTATAAATTCTAATGCAATTATAATTTACAAGGTCTCTTGTTAAATAAAACTATGCAGTGGTTGCCACCTCAATTTAAAGGTGCATTATCATTGGTAGAATACCAAACTGGAAGGAATTTTACCCACCCATTCTGCTCTTCCCCTCAGTCTTTTCTGATTTTTTCTCCGGTTTGGGAGCAGCCGCACTGCCGCTCCCCTCCTCCGCCTCCTCATCTTTATGTTTTGAACTGCTACTCCCCCCATTTTCATGCCGATCTCCGGCTCCACCACGCTTAAAAAGTTTAAACTGTTTCCGGCGATAAGTGCTAATCATTTCGAACTAATTAAGTGACTATATATAAACTACACCTAAATTAACTTCAATCGTACATGGATCCAATATTCCAATAATTCAACTTGATAGCTCATAGGTATAAAAAGCTAATTGCTTTAAATGTAAATGGCACGTGAGCAAAAAAAATAATTTAATTGCCAAACAATTAATTATTATACCTACACCTAATTTCAGTTTACTACACACAGTAGCTGAAATGCAATATCACAGTTTTAATAGCCTCTCAAAAAATCTAATAAAGCTCATCATTAGTATAGTGGGCCTAGTCGCAAACACTACTTTTTTATCCACACATTATTTCAGTTCACATTATTATTATTATTGCTCCGCCAGAATTTCCAGAACAAGTGCTTTCTACAGCAAATCCTTTGCCAAGCAGACCCACCTTCCATTTCACTCTTTTAACCTGACACTCTCGCAAACCATTTAAGAACTGAGCAGAACAAGTTCTACTCTCCCATTTCAGAAATCCAGAGCAATTCAGAGTAACTACGAATTTGTCAAGAATGAAACTTGGTCAACTCAATCAACTCCAAAAATACGCTGCTCTCAATCTCAAACTGATCTAATCACTCCAAAAACGGAACTAATTTCCTTCACCAGTATAAATATGGAGAATATGAACTAAATAAATATTTTTTTAACTAGTCTCAATGATCACACGCAACTTTTTTTCAGAAAAAAAATTGGTCCCAACATGCAATAAAAATATACTAAAAAAATAATAATTGTGCTTCCATCCCATTCACATCCACCACCTAAAATAAACAAAAACTTTTTTTTATATTGTGCACTCTTCTGCACTCCTCCTCAAACTTCAAAGTTGACTGGTGTTACTAATAACGCGATAGGAGGGCTTGAACGAAACAAGATAAAAGTCAGTAATTACTAATCAGACGATACATTTCAGCATTTCGCCTAAAAATATTATTCGTTTTCTGTGAGACTCCTTACTTAATTTGTATTCCATCCATTTTTTTCATACATCCCCTTCCACCAACAGCTTCTCCTCAGCGTTATACCCTTAATTAGCCCAAAAGCTCTACAACACAGCTCATAGCATTTTTTTTTAGCTTACCATGTCCAAATATTGACTCTACCCAATTTGCATAGAATTTTGCGAAAATAAATTACACTTATCTATTCTACCTCTACTACATGCTAATATATAGCGCTGTTGGCGCTGGCGCTATGTTACTTACTGAAGGAGAAGCAGAGTACGATATCTTCTTCATTCATCTTGGGCAACTCTCACACTGCCAATATTGAATTGGCAGTGACCTTCCATTTCCTTGTTATTCTTGATGCTCCTGCTCCAACTCCAACTCTTCTCTATTCTTTTATTGTATTCTTCACAAAAATATATATTATCTGCGTAGTCTGTCCGTTTTGTAGAAGAACCGTTTGCTCCTCATCACTTTTATAATAGAAGTTATAATGTAATATATATTTTTTTACTTTGTTTATGTGCGCTTTCGCTGATGATGATGAATTCACTGATAATATTGACATACAACAAGGGCAACTGAAACTCACATTGCGCTTTTTTTTTATTCTTACACTTTTTTTCTGAGGATAACGCACGAAAAGCTCTCGTTCAACTGAACAATAGGGCATAAAACGGTGAAGTGGAAGTTGGAGGTACAGCCTTCATACAACCTGTTTGGTGTGTTCTTCTGCTCACTGCCAGTAGCAAAACACCAAAAAATTCCAAAACTCCGTTTGTAACTGCAGCTAACACAGACAAAGTGTTATATATTTTTTATTAGTTAAAATTAGATATAGCTGCAGTCTCTGGCTTCTCATCACTGCCTAAAAAATATATTTTTTTCCTATGCTCCTGGAATTCAGCTGGAAAGGGATAAACATATTTTTGTATAGGAGCACTAATATGAGTGGAAAAACTGAATTAAGCTGTTTTCATAAAAACGACTAGAAATCAAAAATAGCTGGGGTCTGGACAAAAGTGCTGATGGAGCTGTATGAAGGATATTTTTTTTTACACTTGGTTATAGTAAAAGGCAGAATGTATGAGTATAATTTTATCACGGAATTTTATTCCCAATGGGCTATTATTCAAATGAGAAGTCAACTATGAGAAATGGATTAGTTATAATTTTATTTGTATCCATTTCAGCAGCCGACTCAGACTCCAGCATCTCCGCTCGAGTTTTGATATTTGTAAAAATAGCGCTTTGGCTCTCGGCCCCGTGAATGTGAATGGAAAGAGATCAATCTTTTTAATTCTCTATTAGAAAAAATGATTTTTGTTCACTTCAGCCAAAAAAAAGCTTTTGTGCTGGTTGTCAGCTCATGAACTGTTTTGACAGGGGCAGAGAGGAATTCAATGCAAAGCAGATGCCTTTGTTCCTCTGATGAGCCGTGTAATTTAATGCCTATTCATCTGCTTCTACAGCAGAAACTATTTGATTTTATGCAGCCTTCCACTTTTCCATTCCACCATCCCCATAAAAATGTATCAATTCAATAAACTGTTGGAGGTATATGTGCTTAGGTAAAGAATACGCAATTTGACATTTTTGGCACTATGTTCTATGCACAGGAGTGAGCTTTTGGTCTGCTGAGGTGAGGTGTCAATGTATCACTTTTATTCATGCTGGATTGCAGACTGCCTGGAAATGGAAGCTGGAATGCGTGGCTGAGTGAATAGGCGCCCTCCTACATGTTTTTGTCTTGGTCTCCTTCCCAAATATTTACCGTAGAGATCATTAAGCGTCCTCTTCCATGCCAGTATTTGCATAAGGCTGGATGCTGGAGAGCGTGAGAAATATCCAGTATTTTTTTGCCTAGACAGTTCAATCACACCAACACATATTAAATTCCCATTCTGCCTTTGTAGGCGTTTGAAAATCATTCTAGAGGGAAAAGAGCTTATAAAAGCGAGCACACAGATGAAGTCCTCTGTTTATAAG
>JAHZND010002758.1:0-11436 GCA_027744115.1 Acrocyrtus sp. NNG-2020
AAAAAAATATATTGCTTTAGCTCATTATTTTAATGGATTGTGAAAAGTGGACTGCACTTCCCAGAAAAAATATATCTGGTTGACATATCCCCCAATTTAAATCAATTCGACTTGCATGTGCAGTGTTTACATGAAGGTCAAGTTTTGAGTGGTGTGAATAGCCAAAAAAATAAAGCGAAGTGCATAACTTGCAGCACAAGGAATGTATTTTTTTCACAATTCCCTCCACTCCCACTCCCCATCTTGTAATTGTAATCTGAGGCATGAAGTCAGCAGTCAACCTTATCAATATATCATCAGTCTGTCAAGAAGCAGTTGCAAATTGACTGACAACTCTCCAACCTCGCCCATAGTCGCCAACATGTAGGACATGTAAATTAACGCCAACGCGAAAACCGTAATACCTCATATTTAAGCGATTAATATTTTGGCAGCTCTTCTCTTATCTCTCCGTCTCCGTCTTTCCACTTTTTTTTCTTAATAAAAAACTCGCATTTTTAAAGAGGATAAAAAAGAGGATTATGTCAGTGATAAACAGAAGGAGTTTCAAGAGAAAATCTTTACAAGTCCTTCTCTTTATTTTGCTTATTAAACCAGTATCTTTATGGATCTACAAAATGTGCACTTGCTAAAGAGCCAAAACAGTTTACAAGCTCGTAATAGCGCTCACTCTTTCTATATAGCTATATAGCAAGTGGCTTGGATATAGTGGCTAAATACTCGCGTGTTTCGTTTTTTTACAAGAAAAAAAGGGAAAATAAGTGGAATGCTGGTTTGGCTCGGCACAAAGGAAAAAAATAAATATCTTTTAGCTGCGATAGCAGTAATGGAGGAGTAATCTAGTAATAAAAAGAGTAATCTTGGCGGATTTTTTTTTTCATTAGGGCTATATACTAGTCTGTAGTGCGGTGGGTAGAAAATTACTGCAATCATTATCGTCATCATCACCACATCATAATATTAGTTTTACTGCAGCGTATATATCTTTCAGGACTGGAATGCTTTTCTTAAAGCGTGTTCTGACAGGAGAGTGGTGAGAGGGTGGTGGAGTTAGTAGTTCTGCTGCTCTTAGGTTTCAGCGGTTTAGGTGGTCGCTTTAACACAGTAAAAAAAATTATTACGGGATGGTTAAGGAGGTTGGCTGCTGAAGACGAAAATGGGCGCGCTTCATCTCTTTAACAAGGCAACGCGCATTTTGGGAGTTGTAATTGTCATCGGTATAATAATTACGGTTGCTGCTTCATCAGCTATTATGCCGTGACCGTTATTATAATGAGATGGAATGTGGCAGGACGCACACTGCGTAAAACGAACTCTTTTGGAGGTTAACTTAATTACGTAATTAAATTTAATTATGAGATGCTTGCCAAGCTCCTCCGGTTTCAGGGAGGGAGCAATATGCAGGGAAACTTGGTGCGTTGATGAAATCCAAAAGAGGACGTTTTTAGGAGCTTCCGGGTGCTTATATTTGTGGGGAAAAATAATGGAAGAAATTTTGGAGGGGAGAAAGGATTTTTTAATATGAACTTAACTTGCTCTCACTCTGGGTGGATTGAAGAAAGTGGAGGCAAGGCGGAAAAATATTATTTTGAGGGAGTGTGAAGTGTAAGAGCGAGAGCTAATGTAGAGAAAAAACTTTTTTACGGTAGGCAGCCACTAATTATATTCAGGACAGAGCAAGTCAACGAGGCATTATGAAGTCATCTTCGAAAAAAAGTAGCGAGAAGGAAGTGTGCTCTATCACACTCGACTGATTACGTGAATTGCATTAAACTTGATAAAAAAGTGTCTTCGGTAGTAGAGCTTGATGGAGAATTTGTGCGTTGTGCGTCTTCAAGAAAAAAAAATTCTCTGTTAATGCTCAAAAAAGCTTGCGGCCGTTTTTAAGCTGTTAACACCATCGGGAATAGTTTGTAAAAGGTACTCTTTAGGGAAGAAGGACAAGCGAAATTACGACATTCAGAGTCATGCCGAAACTCATTTTCTTTTTTAAATCGGGAGCGTGTTTACCCTCAACCTTGAAAGACGGTATTTTTGCATAATCAGGGTCACGTACGTACTACCATACAGAAATGGTGTTTAGAGGTTTCGACCCATGTCGATTTTCTTCAAAAATAATAAAAAACACAAGAAAATTAAATTCAACAGTGACAACTCCCCTACACAAGGAAGTTTACTTTTAACTTAATCCAAATACTAACTTCCAAAATCATCTTCTACGATAATATACTATTATAAAATAATAAAACAGATATGGTCGTTTTAAGTTGATCTAATTGATGCTACAAATGTGCCTCATTTATACTTACTGCATAATATTTCTATTTTGCCCACAATTTGTGAATAAATACGCGTCTTTTAATTTTAATGATTTCCTAGAACTGTACGCATATATTATTTCTTATATTCTTACAAGTTCTTTTTTCACAAAAATCGGGTTCCTCTTCTCGTGTCATGTACTCATGTTGAATTTTTACTGTCCTTTCAAATAAAACTTTTTGTATTCTCCCTTCGAAAAAACTAGCATTAAAAAATTATCTCCGTACTCCCTGAAAACACAATAAAAATCTACAATAATTGCCGCAAAGTACTAGACAAAGCAGCTGTGTCCCTGCATTCCGCTAGTACTTTGAATAAATAGACAATATTTCATGTCCCCACATTATCTTATCACTGCATCGCCCTCTCGCTCTCCTCGACACAAGACAAGGAAAGGCTCTGCCTTGACTGGCGGCCTTTACATCCTTCAGAGAAAATACTTTTTTTCTAGTTGCACACGGCCCATGTTTCCCTCTTCTCACAAAGAAACCCTTTTTTATAGTTATTGTATTCACAGCGATTTCCACTTTACGATGATACCCAAAAAATCGCCATTTTCAAACCCGTATAATATCCGTATAAAAATGGCACGCTACTTATATGAGCATGGGCAGCTGCACCACTGTGGATGCAGCACACAAATTTTTTGCATGATGCTTCTGTGTTTTTTTACATCTTCCAAGAAATAAAGAAGCGAGTTAGCAACCCAAAAAATATATATTTGCAGGGCTCCATTTGTTTCTTTAGAAAGGGGAAAAGAAACAACTTTAATATTTATGCGTACCTCTCGGAAAGTAGATTTTTTCTGGTTGAAACAAGCCAAAAAAAAGTGAGTCGCTTTAGTGCCCTCCTCCTTATGAACTCCCAGAAAAAAACGGAGCTTCCTGAATGTATCTATGCAATTTGCTACTTGCTCATCTTTTCTTTATTTTTTTATTATTACTATCATTATTACCACTTCATCCCTAAAGTCGGTACTACCTACGCAGCCCCTTTTCCCCCTTTTTTCGGCTGTGCACGCTTTAGTACAGCTGTTGGCGAGAGGATCTTCTCATGATCTCCATTATTAAGCAAGCAGACAGAGACAGAGTCCGTTTTGCATTTTTTTTCTGTATGATGCACTGCTTCCCTGTGTGACCTCATCTAAGGTCGTACAGCAAGAAATTACCATATTAGCCCATAACCACTTCCCCGAAGTCGTTTTGTTCATAAATCTCTTTTTTAAAAAAATGTATCCACAGTGCTAGTGGTAACATACTAAAGAAGTAAAAGGAAATACAGCTTCCACTTTACAGGCGCAAATACAGAGAGCGCAAACAATTCAGAAGAAATTTTTCTAAACGGAAAATCATGCTAATACATCAACTCCAAAAAAGTTACTGCAACTGCTCGCAGTACTTTTTTAATGAGGGTCAACCCGTTTTTATTATTATTGCCCCTGTTTACAAATTTTTTTCCCTTGTTCGTAGTTTGCAGTCAAATTCATTCATACAAAAAAAAGTTTTTTTTGTTGAGAAAAACAAGGAAAAAGCAATCCTCCCTTTCAGTCGCAGACCTTCCTTGTTTCCGCAACAAGACTGAAATGTAGGCCACTTCTCGGAACTCTGCCTAAGTAACATCACTACATTGTACTAGTTGCTACTCGAAAAATCTAGTGACTATGACGCATTTACGGTAAAGAGCTTTCTATCAAACAATATCCGAATTATTATATTTTTATTCCCACGAAAAAAAAACTGCTCGCCCACTCATTCCCATTTCCAGAAGAATACAAAGGAAGAACCCATTCAAATCCACACTCCTTCCTATTTTTGTCTTGTGAAGGCTACCCCAATATTTTTGACGAAAGTCATCCACTTCCCTTTCTTTTTTTCGCCGGTAGTTCGTGCCCATCCGTGTAACTATAACCGAATGTCTTTTTAACTAAAAAAAGAAAAGTTTTTGCCGAGGGACTCTTCAAGAGAAAAAAATGCCACGGCTAGCAAAAAGTTTACAAGTACATTTTTTTCCTTCTCTGCTTCCTTCCTTCCCTTCAAGAGTAGTTTTGACGTGGTATGTGATGGCGGTTTTTTTTGGCTTGGCTCTACTCGGTACTGTCTCCTTTTCCCCCTCAACAGTTTTTTATTTTTTTAGTATGTCAGCGCTCAGCGTAACATTCAGTGTAAAAAAGGTTCCTTCCCCTGCAATTGCCATTTCCCCATTAGAGCAAAATACCCAACGAACTCGAGAGGAGTATGAGCTGGTAGTGTTTGCGCATTTTTTCCTTTTTTCTGGACAACGCTACTCGGAAAGAATACAAATGACTGGGATGGAACTAAAAGTTGGAGTGCTTATCAGTATAAGAAGACTTTTTTCCCTCTCCACAGGTATTCCTTGCGAGCTGTGTGGTGGCTCCCATGCATTTCTAAAATTTCCCGTTAGACTAGATTGGAGTGGCAAAGTTGGGGAAAGCTTTAAGATAGCTTGCACATTTTTTTGCGAGATCAACCCAAAAATGTAAGTTTTGGGAAGGAAGTTGAAAATCTTGTTATTTGGATTGAATCAAGGAAAAATTGTTTACTCAAGAGAGAAATTTTTTTTCCTGCTCGGGGAAATATATATATTTTTCCTGGAGAGAAGAAAGATAATAAAATGGGAATGCATTTCACGTCCCAGGAATTTTCAGCATTTTATTTAATGTGGTTACGTTTTTATCATCTTCTTAACATTTTATATTAAAAGGGATTATTGTATGGAGTGCAGACATTTACTAATAAAAAAGTGCAGGATCTGAGGTTTTTCTAGGAAAAACTTTTATATTTTCCTTTTAGAAAACCCTTTTAAAAAGCATTTAACTTAATGGAAAAATAATTGCGTTGGAGGAAGTTGCAGTTGACTCTCCTCCAAAAAACGGTTTTTTCTCCGAAACAGACAACTTCATTAGAGCGGGAACGCGCTTAGAATTCTTAATTGAAATGATTATGTCTTAATGAAGATAAAGCTACGATAAATGGTTATGATTAAGATATACGAAAACTTTTTCTGATAAGCAGGGTTTTTCATGATAACCGCGAATAATAAGCTGAAATCACTCGCTAAACTTTTTTTACGGAGCTTCCTCCAGGAAATATCGGAAAGTAAAAAAGTCCTTTTCCGCTCTCTTCCATTTCCCGAGCTTTAAGCAGGTCATCTTCCAATTTTGAGATTTGTCTTAATTTTCGTGAGAGATATATTTTTTCCCTTCTCTCGGGAAAAAAGCCACAAAAACCGCGGAAGTAAACCTCCCGGTAGTGTTGTGGTAGCCTGGTGCTCTCTCGCATGACTGGATAGAAAGGATTGAAGCGCTTAAAAAACACTTATGGGTGGCTCTTCACTTACCAACACTTTAGCAGTTGTAAGTCTCCTAAGCTAAAGCTAACCCGTAAAAATAGTATTTTACAGAATGTCCCTAAAAACTCCCCTTTTTCCCCCATGCAGCTTTTTACAGATGCTCCCTCCAAAAAATTTTTACAGTAACTTTTTCTGCGGTTGCACAATTCCTAAATCAGATTCTTTTCGGGTAAACACGCACATTCAGTTCTAGGAAGAAGGAGCCTCCTAAAAATAAAAGTTTTTTTTTCTAGTCGAGCTCCGCGAGTACTCATCTGTAAAGGGTGCCGGTAATTTTTTTCCTCTTCTCCGATTTCTTCTGATTGTACGCTCTCCTATAAAATGTGCGGTTTTTATAGTTTACTGCGAAAAAAATCCCGTATTGCCCTAACCTAACCCACTTGCCGGATTTTGTTATTCCGCCTGCATGAGTCCTTACTTAAATTTGGGATATTTTAATCCACATCGGCTGTAGCTAAGCACTAGTACAAGCACTCCGGCACAAAGCAGGGGATTTCGGAGTTTAGCTGTGTGCCTAGTGTCTACCAGCTCCTTTTCCTATTTGCTCTTGTGCTCAAAAACTCTTGTGTACTTTTCAGGATGCTGGTAGGTGATTTCTGTTTGCTTGTAGGATGTTTGTAATAGTACCCACTTGAGAGTTTCCGTACTTGGGAAACATCCCGAAAATACATCCGGAACCCTTTATCTTCATAAAATTATATGGGAAGAATTTCCCCTCTGCCTTCTCCCTTTTCCCTGATAAATACATCTTAATTTTTTTGCAGGTTCTCACAGTCAGTGAGAAACGTCAGTGGTGCTAGTGCCTATCACTGCCCATTTACGCGAAGATGAGTAGTGTTTGGTCAGGGCTCGCTATAAATTACTCTTTTTTTATCTGGCTGCGTTAACTTGCGGGAAATAATGTACGCCGATTTTCTTTATTGACTTGAAGATACGCTTTTCCTAATTTGACAGCTGTGGCAGTCCCTAAAAAGTACTATTTCTTTTCCTACACCAAGAAAATGAGCGATCGCCAGCCACGATTTATAGACAAGTCGTGATCAGATTTCGGCAGTGGTCTATTTTTTGTGGGAAATCTCCCTCTTCCCCAATCACTAATAATAGTGATAATGTCAAGATGCGAGATAATAGGAAACAAGCACAAATTGCAGCTGTCATTCAAAATATATGATGCTAACGGAACAGCTAACGCACACAAAAAATACTTCTTCTTTTTAGTATCCCACTTACTTTATCACGGCTCTGTCCCGGTTTGCACATGCCACTGAAAAATAAATGTTCGTAAAGTAAATGGTTTGTGTGCTTATTATTTGGTATAAGTATGGGTATGAACTTAAGCAAAGTGCTATTTTCTATCCGAAGGCCAACCCACAATCGAGTGATATTTACAGAGAAAAAATGCGGATTCAGCAATTCACCCGAATTTGAGTGACACGCAGCCACCAGAGTGTAAAACAATTTGCTCTGAACTGAATCAGCAAGGTGTAAAATGGGGCGATTCACTGAGATTGTCTATTTCTAACTATAAGTAGAAAAATGGCTTATAGGCACACGACTGCTTTCGTATTCCGGGCACATTTTAAAGCAAAATCGGTTTTTTTTAGGAGTGACCTGAGATAAAAATTGTTTTCAGTGCCTTGCTCTGGAAAAAAAATTATAATGCTTTTAGTCAATTGTCGATTGTCCTCCAGAGAAAAAAAAATTTCAAGGGTATTGCCATTGCCACTGCGAATATCTATTTTTATTTGCTGCGAAATTGCTACTTTCCTCCAGGGACTTACATTACTGCAAAATAACGTCAGGTTTAAAAGGAATTTATTATTGGTGTAATTCCCGCCTAATGCAACTTTTAGAGCTGCGATTTTCCCCGAAAGCGATATTTTTCATTTCACTCCAGTGAGAGTGCTGGAAAGGGGGACTTAAGCCACTCCATTTAAAGGTTCATTTTTCTCCTTTACTTCCCATTACCATTTCAGCAGATTTCACATTTCCCCGAAAATGTATTCAGGAAACAGCCGCTTCTGCTTGCCCACATGCCAAGCAAGGAGCAGTGTAGCAGTGACTAAAAGTTTTCAATCAGTAAGTCAACATATTTCTCTTTTTTCCATCACAACTTTCTTAAACAGCTTCCTCCGCCCTACTTAATATTATTCCTTTCAGGCTGCAACTATTTTCTCAACAAACAGCCACTGCCTTTCTCTCTCCATACATAATCCATAAGGAAGAGATAATGAAAGCATTAATATAGCATGTGGGACCGCCCTACTGAATATTATTCCTTTCAGGCTGCAACTATTTTCTCAACAAACAGCCACTGCCTTTCTCTCTCCATACATAATCCATAAGGAAGAGATAATGAAAGCATTAATATAGCATGTGGGGATGGGGAACGTCCTCTGCAAAATAGATGCCCTGCCAGCGATTCTACTATTACGAACTTCATTACTTCGGATCCATTGATCTTGTACTAAAATCTAAACAAAATGAGTTTTAAGTACGCTCCAAAGTTTTTTATTTTTATTTTCTCCGGACTCGGAATCGGGATCCTTCCTAGGAACTTCTAATCAGAATTATACATGCAAAAAAAAATCCAGTCCCGCAAATCCCATTCCACACGATTTCTCTATAGATGGGAGGTTAAATGGAATGAAGACGGGAGACTGGATGCCAATCTGGTACGGAAAGCAAGCTCCCTTTTTTTCCTTCTTTCACTGGCACATTAAATCCCCCTTTATTCCCAGAAAAAAAATAAATGATGAAAAGTTCTCAAAGCTACTTTCTCTCTCTCAAGCATATTCACACCACCAACCATAGCACACCAATCTAAAATAGCTCACGAGGAAAAAGCAAAAGACTTTTCACTATTTTTTTTATTTTCCCACAAAAAGGAAGGAAAGTATCAGAAAAAAGATGTACATCCTCTTGAGAGGTTTTTTTGTTCTAATTTATTTCCTACTTTTCCATTCCTTTCCCTTTCATCATTATGAGTACTTTCCACTACTCTCTACACTTATCTTTCTTATCTTCGGAGAAAATGGATTGGATGGGAGTGCAGATAAAAAAATATAGATTTTTATGTACCCTATTTACCATTATATCCGCCGCACTTTGCCATTCAACTTCAAACTAAATTTACTTAAAAAGTACTTCAGCTCCTTTTTAAGGTGCTTTTTATGGGAAATGTGTGATTTCCTCTTTTCATACATTAATTCCAATGATGGGAGCTCGAAGATGGGCTCCCATAATTTTTTTGGGGGTCTTTCGTCAAATAAAGTTGGTAGTTGATGAGAGGATGCCTAACAAAAAATTGTTTTTTATCCCTTTTCCTTTCCGCCTCGACCATTTATACTCCTACGCTTCAAAAAGGAAAATGTTTTTTTCTTGATCGGTCCATCGGGCCCTGCTGCAAAATTTTCTCCTGATTCATTTCCCATTCGTTAAATTGAAACAGACGTTTTTATTTTATGGGGAACATGTGAAGTGGTTTCAGTACGAGCTCCTTTTTGGAGCAATCCAACCGTTCTGGCGTACTTTTGCTTATGTTCAAAAAACGAAGGAGCGTGGCAGAGGCATGCCCCCATCCACATCCGCATATCCTCAGATTTCCCTTTTTATCCTCACTTTCTCCGTTTTAGAGAGGAGAGTGGATTTCTGCGGAGTGAGGAGTGGATCTGAGAGCGGGATTTTGGAGCAGTTGCAATTTTTTGGGAGCGGGACGGAGTGAGTAGCCCACTAAAAGCATGACTTCCAACTGACTCCTTTTCCCATCTCGCTTTTGTGCATTTAGCCAAGTGAGATATGATATGGTGTAATGGTTTTCGGTTTTAGCTTTAGAAAAAAAGCAGACACAGTGTGAACGTGAAGCTGCACGTATGAGCAGCCGGTGCCAGAAAGTGAGCACACAAAAGGAGAGAAAAAACATTTGTATGGAGTATACCCCAAAAATTTCCCGTTTTTGGAGGACGTCTCCTCCAGTCCTCCCACGAAAATTTAATGGACAGAGACAAAAAGGACATTTCCCTAACCGAAAGCTCACAGCGCGCTTTTATTGAAGGACCAAACATGTCAAAAAGCGGCTTTATGACGAATGCTAACCGAACTGGAGAGAAGAAACAGAGTCCCCGACAAAAAAAATCACTTGCTTACTCCTATAGCAAAAACAAGTTGGGGGAAATATCTGAATTCTTCTGACCAGAGAGGAGTATAAGAGAACAAAACTTTTTTCTGGTATATAGAGCAGCGGCAGTCATCGCCTCATCAAAAACTCATTAAGTATTTAGAAACAGTTGTAAAGTTGGTCGGATTTTGTGATTGAGATTGTACGAATTTAACTGGAAATGCGCTTCCCGCTCTCAGCTGGGTTCGTAATTCGTATGCACTCATATCTAACCATATATCACGCGTCATCCTCCTCATTAACTTTTGCTTGGTGAGTGGAGAGTGGATCCTGCCACAATAATTTACAACTATTTAGGACGTCCGAGAAATAAAAAAAAGTTTTTGTTCTACCTTCTTCCTTGCATAATTAAAAATGGCTTTGGTTTCGCTAAAAATAAGTTTTTGGCGCGGAGCACGAAATATACTTTCACTTCGCCCTCCTCCTTTTTCCTCTGTCGAAAACTTTCACCAACTTTTCCTTGATACAATCAGGTTCAAAGTAATAAATTTGGATGTGTTGTGTGCTGCTGCTGCTGATGCTATGCTGCCGGGCGTTCTATATCGCACCATTTTTTTTGCATGCTTCTGCCCACTCAGCTTAATACCAGTTCAGCAGATGTCAAGTAAACACAGAAATTATTTGTTTAAGAATCTCATTCCGTACACAATATAACTTTGGAGTTTCGTGACAACGAAAATTCCCTAATAGGAAGGGTACACATGCGCGCGAATAATTTATGCTGAGTAAAAGGCACAAAAAGATAGAAACAAAAAGAGAAAAGGATTTTCTCCAAAAAATAAACTTTTTTCTTCTTTTACAGGAGAATATACTATCCTTTCCTCTCCAGAGGAGAAAATTTTCAGTGCAAGTTGCGAGTGCTTTATTTTCCCGCCCGCTGTTTACAACATCAGGGAAGAGAATGAGTGAAAGGAAGAAAAGTTGTTTTTGGGCTGAGAACACTTCCCCCGCTTGTTAATATTTTAACAAAGCAGACACTAGTTAGCATAATGAAACGGTTTAGTATCTGCCCAGAAATATTATTATCACCGCATCTGATAGCTTTTTATCTTAGTCCCGAAATACACATAAAACTACAAAGGGAAAGCTGGTTGCTGGCTGCCCGTCAACAAAAAAATTTATATTTTTTGTCAGATGTTTTCCTAGTGATAGCTCACGAGTTGCAGTTTTGTTGTGAGCTGTAGCCACAGCCACCCATTAGAAAAGATTTTTTTGGTTGAATGACAACACGATAAAAGCAGGAATGGAGCGGGCTACACCCTTCCATTGTTTGGAGGAAAAGGAGTTTTCTCAAAAGGATAAAGTCCAAAGAGAGCAAGAGGAAAACATGCATAAACACGGAGGGCGGACGGGTTCGCTGGGGAAAAGGTCCTTGAGAGTCCATCTTAACAAAAAAAAACTTTCTTTTTATTTTATTTTTTTGCACTCCTTCCCAAAATGCGAGCTTTTATAGTGCCATCACCACGTACCAATAAAACCGGTGAGAGATGCGAAAATTCAAATGCTGTTTGTAATCTAAAATTTCAAATTTGTTTTGAGTTGCCAAAATTATACAGTAAAAAATAAAGTTG
>JAHZND010002759.1:0-23422 GCA_027744115.1 Acrocyrtus sp. NNG-2020
ATGTCTGGCTACTCTGAATTGGATCGGGTTGTTTGGTTCGGATTAGCGTCTACTCACACTAAGAAAGAGGGAAGGGAAGTGCGTACACACTTACAATTTGTACGGATTTAGAAAAAAAAACTTTTTACTTCTTATAATAGGCTTCTGCTATCGTGTTTGCATTTTTCTTCTTTTCAACCACGCTCATTTCAAGCACACTGTTGGAATGCCTTTTTTGTGCAGTTATAAAGAAGAGGAAGTGATTAGATGCAATTCGAAGTTGGGAAGAAAAAGAGGCTTTTATATTTCAATGTTATTGGAGTACTGAACTGGACTCTTCACTGGATTTTTATCCTTTCCTTGAGCAGAAAATTTTGTCTAGGGCCTCTTCTCCTTCCTTTCTATCTGATCGTCCACCTCCTTTCGACTCACCTCTCACCAGTCTCTTGTGAGAAGAGTGTACTTTCTTGTTTACACTTACTCTCATTACTTACGCGCTTAAGCTCTTTCACATCCTTCAGCCGGACAGTAGATAGCTGGAGTGGCAACTCTGCTGAATCAGCTTCTCGTTTTAAGAAAAAAAAATTGTAAAGAGAAAGATGCATCTTTTCTCCTTTTTTTACAAGTAGTAGAGCTAGCTGTAAAGAAATCATAACAAGAGCAGCACAAAAAGGACTTCTTTTTAAAGAAAAAAAAATTCTTGTGTAAACAGTGCATGATAGATAGAGCTGTTAACGACAACAATCTATTTTTTCTTCCTTTTCTTCCTTTCCTTTCCAGTATACAAGTCAAGTGAGAGAAGTGCATGTTATTTACCCTGTCTCGGGGAAATATTCCTAACCCAACCCAACCCGTAAAGGCGAACAAGTTAAATCTTGAAAAAAAAATTTTCGTGGAAATGTGTACAGAGTTATTTCCTTTCCAATTTCTTGTTTTTTCTTCAAGTCCTTAAAAGTTAAAAGGAAATTCTTCCATCGTCACCTTACTAGTACGGAAGGAATACGGTTTACCGTATTGGAAAAAAAGTATATTTTTGCATTTCCCCGTAGCTAAACAAGGAGAAGTGCATACTCATTCATTTTTCGTTTCTACGTTGCATTCCTCTTATTTTTGGGGAAGGCGGTGATGATCTGTTCACAGGCTTGGAGTGACACAACTCCGCCAGAAAAAAAAATCAACATCACTTTATATAATGCACGCCTTTGTCTCTGAAACGAAATAAATAGGGAAACGGCTTAAGTGAGTTGACATGAAAGAGTGAGGAAATGTTATATTAATACGCTGCATTTTAGTAGATTTCTTTTTAAGTACATTCCGAAAATCATTCCAGATAATGATATAATGATAGTCAGTAAAAGAGAACAATCGATCCTTTTGTGGATCTTTTGTAGATTGCATCTACAAATTTTTTTGTCCTCGAAATGCACGGAATTTATTGGGAAAATTTTGTTTTCGCCATAATCCACATTCCAGATAAACTTTGTCTTTCGCCAAGATAGTGACGATATTGAATAATAAATCCATTACTATTTTTTTCCCTTAGAGTGAGAGCCCATCGAAATGGAGGGTAGGGAGAAACACAGTTACAAGGATAGGGTATAATAATCGGAAAGAAAAAAAACGTGGAAGTGGGAATGCAGCAGATGCACTTCATATTATCTTGTCACCTCTTCCCATTCCAGGATATACGCTTACATGTGCTGTTCATCATCGCCACAATTTTCTTTTTTATATTTCTCCGTGCCCATTTCGCTCATCCTTGGAAGTGCATCATAAGAAAAGCATTAGTAACTTATCTGTACAGTCTGTGTGTGGTGGAACTCTTTTACTAAATGGGAATAATAATCACATCAGGGGGAAATCATTCAACTCTTCTCATCCGAGAGGGACAATAATGCACAGCTAGGAAATGGAAACGGCATCTTTCCATTTCTTCTTCTTCTCTCTCTCTTCTTTGAGTGCTCTCCACCAGAAAAAGGAAATGCATTTTATATTGTAATCATCCAGCCAGCATTGCAGAACAAGATCAATAAAGGGAAAACTACACGAGTGTCTATACTTCTCTCTCTCTTCTTTGAGTGCTCTCCACCAGAAAAAGGAAATGCATTTTATATTGTAATCATCCAGCCAGCATTGCAGAACAAGATCAATAAAGGGAAAACTACAAGAGTGTCTATCTAACTCTAAGATGAGTATCCAAGAAAGAAGTCTGTTTGTTCCCATTATTGCGGAACATGACCGTGTTTTAACATACAAAAAAAATGAGTACCCGGTGGTGGTACTGGAATTACAGCACTTTTACTTTTTTTTCTTCTTCTTCTTCCACTCCTCCAAAACATCCATTCCAATTCCATCAGTGGAAGGAGGAGAAGGGAAAAAAAGTTTCAAATTACGAGTCTGATCATGTGGTATACATGCTTCATATTTCCACTCCAAACTCACATCTTATGACAGTGTGTGCTTCCTTCCATGAATGCAAACTACTAATGTGAGAGGTGCATGAAAGAGTGTACGGCCCTGCCTAGAAAGAGAGTACACTCCCTTGAAAAAAAACTGACTTTGCTGAGGTGAGTGAGTCCAAAAGTTTTTTTTTGTTTGGGAAGCTTCTCTCCTCGTCTTTTATTTATATGTCAGCGTGCCATGTGTGAGTTGTTCCTCAAAAAAGGATGAAAAAAGAGATGAAACCCTTTCAAACTTACAGATGATAATAATGGCGATGATGAAAGGAGAGCGAGAAAATGCTGCTATTTCTCAGCACTCTCACTCAGCAATATATACTGTGTGCCTCCACTTCCCCTCTCCCCTGAAAATTGGCAAAAATAACATAAACTGGATAAAAAAGCGTGGCGAACATTATGATACCACACCATTGCATCATCGTGATGGCTATTGTCATCATTGTGTTGTTCCTGAAGATGATGATGCTGCTGATGATCATGGCACACTGACTTACCAAAAGGGGAAAAAAGTGCAAGGAGAGAAATTGAGAGAGGTGCTTTGGGAAATACCTGGAGTTGAACGAAGTAGAAGGAATGAATTTTGAAAGAAAACGGTGAGAGCATATAGATATTTCTACAGACTCTCGGACGGCGTTACACTTATCCCATTTTTTGCGATATGGGTGATGAGATACGCTTTACTTTTTGCAACTTAACTCAATGGCACATTGCTACTGCACACCTTTTGAATTCTTATTGAATAAGAAAGGAGTGAAAGAAAAAAAAATTCCCAAACTCCCTTTTTTATACTTTTCGGTGCTTGCTCAACTAAACTCGCACTTTCCCTTCTACCTGCCTTTCCCTTCCCACCTGAACGAACTATTCTACAGGCTCATACGTGGGGAATACTAATCTGATCAAATGATACGTAAGATATATACGGATAGGCTGACAAAAGGCCAGCATTTGTGCATTAGTAAAACTCCTTTTTTCTTTTTGCACGCAAGAAAGTCAAAAAAAATTCTTTTTTTGTTTAGTGCTCCCATATTATTATAGCGTTATGGCACTAATAATACGGAGCTGAACACGCATATAATAAAAAAAATATATCACGCTAGAATCCAGACTATTTATTATATTCTCTAATACAGTAACGCTCTAAGTCAAAAAATCACTTTCTATGCTTGACCAACTTTTCCTTCCTGGAAAAATGTGTATTTTTGATTTCGTGGGGAGGAAAATTCAAGGGGAAAAAATGGCCGTACAATGTCAAGAGGAAAAAAAGTAGGAAAGGAATCCAATAGGATTTTATTTTCTGTTTTTTTTTCTTCCTCCACTTCATCTTGTTGCTTGCTAATCCTTGAAATTGGAAAGGGAATAACTTTTTTTTCTAAGGACTTTTTTTCCCTTTTCCCCATGTAACATAGATGTATCTACTATGCGGGTGCGTTAGATGGGAAGACGCGCAAAAGAAAACAAGAACAAGAGGTTTATATATAAAAAATGTCTGGATGGCATCACAAGAAATTGCTCCCTTTTCCTTCGCCTCCCATACCACCATCTTACCCATGCATATGTATCATGTGGACTGTGTAGAAAATGGAAAATAAATTCGCATGGAATCGGATTATAGTCTTCTTATATTTTCTCTCAGGAAATAAATATCATGAGTCAACTTGAACAACAAGTCACTCACTGTCCTCTTATATTTTCCTCAATAAGCTAAAGTCGATGGTAAAAAAATGGAGAAAAGGCTTTTCCAACTTATACTCTCCCTTTCCCATCCTACTTGCTCTCCATTAAAGAAAAAAACCGACTTGGTAACTGATATGAAGACTAAAGACTTTTTTTTGCTTTCCGTCCTCCGTTACTTCTCTAATGCTGGAGCGCTCAGTAATTAAATGGCCACTCTGACAGTGAAAATTCCTCTTTTCTCTCTTCGTTTATCTAGCAAAACATGCAGCTCACTTTTGATTTTTTAGCTGTCGAACTGTAATCACTTCACTTTTTCTCTTACGTTCACGACGTATTTATTATCCAGAGTGGAAAGTGGAGCCTGAGCGAAAAAAAAAATTTTCGACGTAGAGTTCCGAGAAAAACGAGAAGATAATGCTCGTCCCATTACTCGGTCGGAAATGTCTCCTGTTGTTACTATTAAAGTGATCAACGGGAAGTAGACTACATTTTTTTGTCTTTGAAACTAAAGCACATCCCAAACCTCACTGCAAGGAAGTGGGGAAACCAATCTGGCAGGAGGAATAGAAGATAAATATCGTGTAAAAAAGCTGCGTTGTTTTTTATTTTTGTAGAAAAAAATCATACATTTTTCAAAGTGTAAGCATATAAATTGGTGTTGTTCTTGTTGCATTTTGTGTTGAGCTTGTTAGAATGCTTAAATCCTGTCAAATAATGACATATTTAATGTATGCCCACACGGAGCACAGCACATTGGAGGCTAGAGTGTGAGGGAATGAGTGACGGACTGACTTGGAATTTAGGAATGCAGTAGCAAAAAAAAGTTTTTTTTGTTATTGTTGTCTTTGCAGTGTGTGTGCGAGTGTGTGGAAGAGTTGAGAGAGAAAGAAATGGAATGATGTTGTTGTTATGTCGGTGATAAGCGCCCCATTAGTACTAGCAATAAAAGCCAAAAAAGACTTCGTGACGCATCTCCTCCATCTATTTAACCGGGTGTGTAGTTGTGCACGTTGGCGGAGGAAAAAAAGCCATAAGAGCAGTAGGAAGATGAGGATGTAGAAAATTAAAGGCTAGAAAGTCGTCCTAAAACACCGTGGAGACCTGAAACAGTAAAAAGAGGAAGAAGTGCCAGGCAATAAAATGCTAAAAAGATAAAAGACCCGTTTTCCCCATTCTTTTCTAGCATCCATGCATGTCGTTGCAAGAGAAATGACAATGCATTGGGTTTCCATGTAATGATGATTATGGCAATGGCACTTGCACAAATTGTTCTTCTCTCTGGAAGAAACCGTAATTTTTACAACAACTCAGTACTTTTTTTAACATATAACAAGTCTCGCTCGAAAAGGCTTTTGCTGAGTTTTTTAGCCTTCCCAATTTTAAACCTGTAATTGGCTTGAAAAGCCCAACGACGGGAAGATTTTCTAATAAGAGATGATGATAAGATAGTGTTTGTGAATACCAGAATGCTTGTCAGACAAACACAAGTGTGGATCGCATAAGTTAGAAATAGAAATAAAAATGGTTATGCACTATCCATTTACCCAAACAATAACAGGAGTTGAGCTAGCCGAGCTCTCAATTGTTTCCATTCTCATGCAAGTATCGGTTTCCATGCTAAGCACCTTCACTATCAATAAAAATTCCAAAAATCGATGTGCAGCAGAAGAGGGTAAACTTTCTTTTTTTTTAAAAAAAAAGAAAAACCTAGAAATAATCCATCTGATTTTTAACATGTCTCCGTCTACTTAGCCAGGCAAAGACTTGCAGACTTGTTAGACAAAGTTGAAAGACACTGTCTCAGCTTTGAGAGTATTTCGAGTCACAGCGCCAATAATTTTCTCTACTTGTCTCATTCTTTCTCTCTAGCAAACACACAAAACAACAAAAACGACAGGCCAAGAAACAGTTTGTTCCTCTCTCTGATAAATTCCAAAAGGAAGAAATATGCACATGCTTATAAAGTGAAGCCAGCCCGAGTTTTAAAATTAAGTAGGTACGATTTCCCAATCCATTTTTATCTACTCCGATACTATTTCTCCCCATAGTCAGCGATTTGCAGGAAATTTGTGAGCGTATTGTAGAGAGAAACCAGTTCATCATTGTGCAAAATAGGTATAGCGTGTGGCTTGGGAAGCGCTTCCACGAAATCTTAAACCAAACAACATTACATTACAACCAAACACATTTTTTTTAACTGAGTGTGAGTGGAAAACACCAGAATATTAATGGCTTGGTTCATTCTGTGCTCATTTTATACCATTTTGTTATGCTAACATGATTTCCGCCACCGTCGTAGAAGTCAATTAATAAATGATTTCTGAAATGCAGCGAAGCGGGTAAAAAAATGCTAAATGCTACTGGACTCATTTATTTAGTGTCATGTCGCAGATAAGCCCAAATCAGTTTTTATGCAACATTCCCACACACCTGCAGCTGGGAATGTGTTTAAGTATGCGCTCAAAAAGCAATAATTTTCAAAGCAATTTACAAGCAGAAGAAGGAAAATTGTTTTTTTTGCAGTGTGCTGTCTACCAGAATCGCTTACCTTTATCCATAAAGTCCAATAACAATAAAAAATTCTTTCTCCCTCTCGTTCTACTTAAATTAGATATTTATGTATCCTTCAATTTGGATGAGTAAATATCTTGAAACAGTTTTATTACTCGGCTCGTTCTCTCTCAAGCAGCTTGCCTTGCATTGTAATTCTCCCACTCATTAAATATTTGTTCACCTCTTGTTGATTTTCACATGCACTCACTTACTTTTGACATTTCACATGATCACGGTAGCCTATACTTATATAAATATTGTGCATATTACATGTACATAACATCATAAAATTTTCATGACAATAGAGTACAAATGACGACAAATTAGGGACACATTTGAAGATGATATTATTTATTTATTTTCTCTCTCGCTCTACTCTGGAATAACCACTTTTTTCTTGGAAGTGTACACACAATAACGAGGACCAACTGTGTAGTCCTTTTCAAAACGTTCTAGTCCCAACCCATAATATTTTCGCTTTGTAATAGTATATCTGGTTATTATTATTATTATTATTATTATTATTCTACGTGAATTTCCTTATAGTTCATGTAAATAAATAAATGATAAATTGGAAAAAAGTAGGAGGAGATAGTACTTCATGTTCACATTCCGTTTTATTGCAAGTTATTCCTAGTTCTCACTTCACCAACTTTGTCTAGTAAAAAATATTACTGTAATGGAGCAGGAGCAAGTTTCCTCCGTTGAAATCCTACTTTTGACATTACTCCCAATTTTCCCTTTCTGAACGATGAACCTTCCAGATAGCTTCTGGAAACAGAGACTACAACAGTCTTGGGCTGTATATGCGGTATGCTCACTTCACTTCTACTTTTGCCGTGCTCAAGATTCCACTAAAATATTAACGTCTTTTCTGGCCGAGTCGAACTGTTATTTGCCCGATGATTATTTTCTGGTCAATTTTCCCTTGTTAACTTTCATCAATTTATGATGAGTATTGACAGTCTAGTATTTTTCTTGGGCTGTGTGGCGTAACATACACATGTCCTGTCGCAAGTGTTTAAGTGGATTATTCCACCTCGTGTGAGGATTTATTGACTGTTTTTTGCAACGAACAATCACCGAAATCTTGCCTTGCTCGAGGAACAAACACTTTTTGTTCAACAATTTTTGTTGATATGACAAATACAATCCCGTCTTTTTGAGACACGTGCTTTGATTACTCAGTTTATTTCAGGTTACTCGTCCAATCTAAAAAGAAACTGTTTGTTTGATGAAGAAAGATTTTAAAGTTTGCACATTGCTATATAGCTTCTCTGGTATGCACTCCGGCACTGCCTTCCTGTGGAGCTGTGAGCTCTTATACGGAATTACATTTGAATGGAATTATTATGCAATTGCAGTGAATGTTTCTTTGAAAATGACAGAAAAATACGACCGGTGAGAGTAACAGAGATTATACACACTCGATAGGGGAAACAGTGACAAGTCACAAAACTGGTTTTTTTTCTGTTCTGGACTCACTGACTCACTCATTCACTCACTTCTCTTTTGTAAGTTTCCAGAAAGGCTTTTGTAAATTGTTAGCTGCATAGAATAAAAATATTCTCTGACAATTTTCTCTTAGAATCCAATTCAACTCTTAAAAAGTCTGGACTAAACGGACTTTCCGTCAGCGCAAAACATACAAGTTTGAGAAAAAAAACTGTGTTCTTCCGCCGAGACGTAGGAATAATCGAAAAAAAACTGGAAAGAATAAATTTCCTTCTCTTTTTAACAGTTGCTTTCCTTTTTACAAAAGAACGTCTTTCCGAAATTAAATTTGTCTACCTAACATATTATTATTCTACGGCAGCACAGTGACAATCCAAAAGAATAGTCACATCCCACACACTCACGCTTCTGATATCTCAAGTCAGACTAGCCCGAGAAGAGTTGTCAGTATGCAAGTTCGCGTAGAGCGAAAATCTGGCGTGACCCGTTCCGTCTAGCGATCAGAAGTAAACTGAGTTCCTCCGCTGGACTGAAGCGAGTTCTTAATAGCTGAGCAGAGCTGCTTCTTCTGGCAAGCTGTGTGTGAGCACAGAGCCTCCTCAACAAAGTAGGAAAGTTAGAAAACGAGCCGTGGAGCAAAAGCAGGCAAAAGATTCTGGGACATGGGACTAGCGATACTCAATGCGAATAGCATTTATCCCAAGCTCGTATTTTTATTTGGAAGAGTAATAACGCAATACACTGTTACAGCGCTCATTTTTATCAGGAGGCAAAAGAGGAAAAAACCAAGAAAAAGGAAAAAAGGAAAGGAAGAGGTGAACACAATTTCTCTTGCTTATATCCAACCGAAACGTTCCCTTCCCTTTCTCATTCCATCTGAAAACTCCGCTGCCAGTAAGTCCACCACAGTTTTTTCCTCTCTTCTGCTGTGTAGAACGGTTAGCTTTACACTAAGACATGGAATTCAACACTCACACATTTGAAACCAGATTTTTTTTCTCCAGAAACAACAACAGCAGCAGCAGATCCTATAAGCTAACCAGAAAAAAGGGAAAAAACGAAACCAACTAGTTTTTTTCTCAATTTTTATCTCGCTTTGTGTAGCAGTGCCAGCCAGACCAATGTTAATCATGCTATGCTCCTCAGCAAACACATTGCTCCCAGCTTTTTTTTTTACGTACAACATCTTATCCTGCTCCAGTTAGGCAATCTAATGCGTGTAAGTGAGGGCGTCCGTGGAGACTACCACCCAGGCTAGGGCCTTTACATCTTCCCTTATATATTGTATAAAAAAATAGACTGGGCCGGGAAAACAGGATCAGTACTCTCTTTTGTATCTTTTATCTAACTGTGATAGTACCTACTCTTCTTCTTCTTATACGGACCACCTTTTTTTTTATATCGGAATGATATCTCCACAGGACATATTTATTCCGATAAGTATGGCTGGGCACAGCACAATGCAAGGGAGGAAAATACATTTTGTAGCAATGTTAAAGGTCCTTTAGCTTTGTATTTATGTGGAGGGCTACTATTTCCAATCCTAACGTAACTCCGCTTTTTTTTCCTGTCCTCCTGTAAAGTGAGCATTTTCGCACGGTGCTAAGGCACATGTAGATATTTATCCGTATAATAAAAAAAGAAAATGGTATGGAGCCTTTAATACAATAGGATGGGATATAGTGACGAGGAGTGAGTGCATTTTTTGTCCTATGTACTTTTGTCCCATATGCTTACTCTGGTTGTATGGTGAGTAAATGCAATATTTTTTAAAAAGAAAGAATAAGAACTTTCCGTGCCTTCAAAAAAATCGCCTTCAAAATTTTTTTTGCCAAATCGCTGCCTTTGCTGGAGCTATAAGTGCTAGTGCTGTAATAGCTTCTACGTAATTTTCCTTCCTTTTTAGCTTTCCTTTCGTTTTTTCCTTCCCTTCTAACACTTTGCTTTTGGCTCTGGCTTGATGGTATGCATGCATGCATGCATGCAGAAAATGTATCCGAGCACTACCGACAATTACTGCCGACTGGTTGGCTCACTTTGGTAGAAGCGTGGTGGTTTGAGTCAGGCTTACACTAAAACCGATATGATATGGGATGGAGAGAAGGGAAAATGTCCCACAGAGACAGACTCGTTCTCTCCTTTTTCTTTTCACTCTCAAAGATCCTTTTTTCCAGTTTTGCCGTATGCTTTTATGAATGCATTTCATCCACCGAAAGCTCACACTCGCAGTCGTGGACCAGTCGCGAAATAGTCAACTGTGTTGCTGTTATTACGTATTTTTACGGGTTCGTAAGATGCTACTATTAAAAAGAGGGAGAAAAGACGCTTTTCTCCTACCAAAAAGATTATCCTTCTTTTCTCGCTATCAAATTGACTTTTGTCTTTGTATCACTTTCTTATCTTCCCCTCTCCTGTGCCTCTGACTAGTCCCATCCCAGTTTTTCCTTTTTCTATTTCCTAAATCTTATACTCTTCCCTTGTTCCTTTTGTTTTTGTTATTGCGTTTTTTCACTACGGCTTTCTCATAATTAAGTGGATGCTGGCGTTCGGAGAGATGCCCGTTTTTATCGAGTACATACTATATATGCCCTCTTTATTTCCAGGTTATGACGGCACTTATATCCATCCTTTGAACAAAGTTAATTAAAACTTGCAAAGAAATCTGCCAAGGTGCTGGAGCGCTCACTAGTCCATACTAATCCAATTAGAATTTCTGTTGTCTTCACACACTTCCTTCCAGTCGGCTCACTATTCCCATGACTCATTTGCCAATTTTCCCTCATTGGAAATAAATTACTCCATCTCAGATTAGAACATGAAAATGATTTATCACTAATTCATTACTCGTGTAGCCATCACTCCTCTCCGGAACAAGAATCCACACCACTAGCCACTACAACATGATTACGATGACAAGTCCATTTCAAGAAATTAAACTACACCAAAAAGGTATAATTAGCTAGAGGGAAGTTCACTTCAATCCCTTCTGCTATGACAGCTTTATTACTGTGCAGTTTTTCTTTCTCTCCAACGCACTCACTCTCCACCACTCCGTCTCTCGAAAGCTTCATGCAAAAGAAATTATTTTTTGACAGGAGGTTACTACTCCGCTCATTTTCTGTCTAGTTACACACAGCTCTAGTCATTCTTGGCATACGGTCATCCTCGTCAGCATAAAATATACACTTATATTTTACTACAAAATTTGCATTTTGATTACTTACTTTAGACTCCCACCATGTAACTCTGCCATGTTTTCCTAGCTTACCACTTTTCTACCTGAAAACGGCTAGCTGATCCAGATGACACTTGTCAGAGGAACAAAAAAAATTTTTTTGTACCGCATGCAGTCCCAATTTCACTATGCTTCTATGCACCACCGGTTTTAATTCCTTTTCATTTTTTTCTCTCCTCTCCCGCCGTCACCGAACCTCTATTTCTATTAATAATTCCCTATCATGAAAATAATAATAAAAATTATTACTGCCATTTTTCCTTCTTCGCCATTTCTCCGTTTCCATTTTTCCTCTCGTCGTAAAATATTACGTACGTGGTGGAATGGTGCTACTTCCACCACTTTCTGGATTGTGGCGATGGGCGATGATGACGAGGATGCAGAGGTGGTGGTGGCGGTTCTGAGCGGTGGTGGAGGGAAATGTGTTGATGAAGATGTTGATGTATAGCGTATGCAAAATGCAATATAGTAATAAAGTTGTCATAAATTCCCACCGTCATCACCGCTTTCACCAGCAGTACACCGTGCCGCCAAACACGTATGCATTACCGTACAGTGATTCATTTTAATTTTAATTGGTTCTCTTCCTATGGCTGCTAAAAAAAATTCTTTTTAAAAAATATATATAAGTCGACAGAGAGAAAAAAATCTCTGCCGTGTTTCTCGTATAAATAAATTACTTTCCGTTTTGCTATAAGTTTTTGCGATACGCTCATGCACAGACTACATTGAGTGGGACGCTATAAGCAATACATATGGATTTACCATTACCGGCACCATGCATTCCTCTAATAACCACTGCAAAATCGTTTTTTTAAAAAAGGAAAATTAGGAAAAAAGAACACGTATCTTTCTGCTAAAATGTAACAATAGCAGTGTCGAGCATCAACGGGAGCCATGTGCTACTCTGAAAAGGGGAGCAGCCTTTTAGCTTTTAGCAACTCTGCCAGTGCATGGCTCACACTTTGTATGTGAGTGTGCCTTTGTCTCTCTTTTTTTCCCATGCCCGGCTTCCACCTGACTCTCTCCGCTTTCTCTGGGAAAAGTACATAGTACAGCAGGAAAAAGCATGTCATCACGAACTCCAACACGACTTCTTTCTCTCTTTTCGCTCTCTCCTCTCTCAACTTCGTCGTAACAATAATTATAATTATAGTAACGGTAATGATAATCATAGTCGTAATAATAATTACTTGCTGGTAGGTGCTCTCGCAATTTTCCCATTTCTCCTCTAAACTAACTAAAACAATACGTGTGTGTGTCTCTCTCTCCTTTTTCTCTCTCTCTCTCTCTCTCTCTGGCTTCCTCCCATCTGTTCCATACTTCTGATTATGAAGATGGCGATCACGATGATGATGATGCAATGTAAGTAAAAGCAAACAAAAACAGAAGTGGAGGCAAGAGCGTAATAACACGAAAAAAGGAACTTAAGAAGAGGCATATTTTAACGCAAAATTTCGCATGGTAATATTTTTGTAAGTGGAACTATATTTTTTTATATACACATAGCCGCTGTTTGTAGTGTGCCCCTCCGTTAGGAAAATAGCTGAAGCTCTCTGGCATGGCGATGGCGGTGGTGGAAGTTGGTGTATGACTTTCTTCTTTTTTTTCGCAAATTAAATTTTATGCGAACAAGCATCAGCATCAGAAACTAACTTGTTTTTTCTTCACTTCATCTCACATTTTCCCCTTTGCTTTGTTGCATCTTAGCCCTCCTATTATGAATGGGATATTGTGCGGAAGGAGTAGAGTAACCTAGTCGGAGTGCAAAGGAGGAAAATGTGCTAGAGTAAAAAAATGAGATGGCAATTTGCTTTCCTTTCTAGCCTCGTCTTTTTTTTTCTCTCTCTCTCTCTTTCTCCTTTATATTATATTGCTTTGGTAATACGGTTAAACAAGAAAAAGAGAGGGAGAGGAAAAGAGCACGAAAAAATACACATAAGATGCAGTGCAGTGATGGTGGTAGTGGTGGAAGTAGAAGTAGTTAGTAATCAGATGGTCATATATCTCCGTTGCTGTCTGTGTATATGAGATTCCACCCGGAGCGTTGGAATGCAATAAATTTCTTCTCTCTCGTTCTGCATCTCTGGTAATGGTTATTCAAAGTAAAGCTCTTCTTGCTCTCCTTTTTTTTCGTATGCACTCACTCCTTTTCCTTCCACGCTCCCTTTCATACGCTTTTTTTTCTAAGTAAAAGTAGTAAAAAGTAGTTTGAAACACGGCGATGATGACGGTGCTGGTGCTGGTGGTGGTGGTGGCGATCCTCTGCTTTTTAACGTTTTCCACTCATACCCTCTCCTCTCTGCAGTTGATATGATAGCAGATCTCCTGCTACTACTCCTATTATTACTATCTCCGAAATAAAATTGGGTTTATCCGTGAATTACGTTGGAAATTTGCACAAAAAAGTCCGTTGTCAAACGGGAGTCCATCCTTTCCATCCACATGAGATGAAGTGGATGCGTGCAAGAAATGGGCAAGCTGAACCTGACACATTCGAAAAAAGGGGATATGGGAAACGCTTGATTACAATCAGTGGTGCGTCCTACTTCCACCTTCTTTCCGAAATATCCCTTCAGCCAATACGTAAACGTATTTATTATATCCCATCGACTACTTAAAGTAACGACTATTTAACTTGTGCTTTTCTTGGCAACACTCTCTCTTCCGGAGTCGAGCCCTTAAAGCATATAAACCGTTATGTAGAGATATACCTACAAACCCTAGCTTAAACTTTTAGCACCGCTCAGCGGCGCTCTCCATATAACGGCTCCGCGAAAAAAAAATCAGTAAAAATATTCTGCAACTATATACCACCGCCTTTTAAATAATCGGAGGAAAAAAAACTATCAATTCCTTTTTTTTCTTTCTCTCTCTTTCTTTTCAGTTAGTTCACATAGGAAGGTGTGATGCGTGCGTTCTGCCCGGGCTATATCATTTGCAGCATTCCACCGATGACAACGACGATGGCGGAACCTGGTCACGTACACTATATAAAGTGAGCCAGGTACAAGCTCTTACTTTCATCTTCCCGAGGTTCAGTGACTACACCGGAGACTGTGGTATGGTGGCAGTAATTAACCATCATTTTTCCATCTCCCTTTTCCTCATATCCTCATGCTTCCCACGGAGTTCTCACTTTATGTTGCTCCTACACACATACAAACTGGAGATTAAATGGGACGGCAGGAGGAGAGCGCAAGTGGATAAATTTTACTTCCGAAGAAAGAAACATTGTGACAGGCTGGAGAAAAAAAATGTGCGGAGGTAATGCACATTTTTTTGAGTGGGGCTATAGGAGCCATAGTGGAGAGTAACTTCTCCAGGAGGAATTATTCAATGATATATAAATTTTGCTGGATGATCATCATGGATGGATGGGTAGAC
This sequence comes from Acrocyrtus sp. NNG-2020, assembly GCA_027744115.1. Taxonomy (NCBI): domain Eukaryota; kingdom Metazoa; phylum Arthropoda; class Collembola; order Entomobryomorpha; family Entomobryidae; genus Acrocyrtus; species Acrocyrtus sp. NNG-2020. The sequence goes on from JAHZND010002759.1 coordinate 14,743, forward strand.
GAGATGGAAGAAAAAAAGGAAGTAGGACGATGCTACAAGGAAAATGGACTATAATTCTGGAAAAGGGAAGACTTTGAAAAAAAAAGTAAGATGGGAATTTTTTTTCTAGGTTTTTTTTTTCTTTTTCGAGTATCATCTGATGATGATCTAATGTAAGTGATCTCATGAATTTTTTCGTGCGTTCATTCATTCAGAAATATATATTATATGTGGGAAGCTGTGGGAAAATGTGCGGGCAAGCAAAAAAAGCCACGTACATGCTTTTCTCCGTGATAGTGACTTTCTCATCATATCAATTAAGGAATTGAACTGAATCAGCACAAGTCTGGATATAGCTGCAAAAGCAAAAAAAATTGCTTTCATCCTGGAAGAAAAAAAATTGGAAAGGGTGTAATTAGTATGGAAAAAACTCCTTTTTTTGCTGAGAGAAATAATTTCAAAATGGTTTAATTTAATTATTTGCTTGGAAAACTTTGCGGAAGAAACACTTACGATTAAGGTTAGCGTTGAGCTCTTTCGGATATGATGACGGCTATTTGCGAATGACAGTTTGACAAGAAGTGATACGCTCATATGTGGGGTTGACAAATTGAAAGTTGCAATTAAAAGCAAAGAGTTTCCACTTTAGCATTTAGAAAAAAAGTTTGACATTTACTCAACCGAATACTTTCAATAGGAACGTATTTTTTAATTAATTTTCAGATTTCTTTTTTTATCATTTCTAAGAGGGAAAAAGAAGTCTCCGCATGGATTTTGTCATCCTGAAGAATTTAATGAGAAGCATTACAATAAGTTTAGACTTCAATGTAAATCTTTGTAGTAAAAGTATCATGGCACCAATTAAAAACCTAAAAATGATGGGAACTCGTCAAGAGTGCTTCCCACATCCGACAAAGTAACTTCAAAACTCTTTTGCAAACTCTATAGTCTTCTCCAAAATCAAAACATTTTCTGAACATTCCAATTTTTTGGAGCGTTGTACAAGTGGGAGTCTATCTGGAACTAGAGATATAATTTAAATTACTTTCGCAAAAAAAGTGAAGCGTCAGTACAATCATTAGAAAAATTAGCTGGAAAATACAGAAGCAAAATAAACAAAAGCGCTACCAACGAAAAAAAACATTGTAATTACTAAGAATATATGCTTACATAGACATGCATGCTTCATTACAGGTAATTTTTTATCTTGCAGGAAAAAAATCCGCTTTGGAAAAAATTCGGTTCTGAAAATGTTCGAATGTTTTTGAAAGCACTTCTTGTAATAGAGCTACTGTTTTGTAATCAGTCGTGAATTTATGGAAAAATTGGAGAAGATGAGATGGGCGAGTTTAGGGGGAAACTCATGTTGACTTGCAAATCAGCGGAATGAGAATTATGCGTATAGGTATACGTACATGTTCACGTACAGTTGGAGATACGGAAGCCAAGAAAACACGAAAATTGAAGTAGTTTTGACATGCATCCATTTACGGGCTACATTACGCTACTGAGAATAATGGAACGTAAAAAATATGACAATGCTGTCTACTCGTAGTCCCGCACTTCATCTTTCTTTCATTCCTTAGGAAAAGCAAGTAACGCTAAAATTGGTCCCTGGATATTGGGAAGACAGTGAAGTAAGTACGATGAGCAGATGGAAGTAGCAGAAAACAGAAAAAAGCTATTTGAGTGAGTTTTTTTTTCTTTTAAAAAAGGGGAGAATGTAGCCTGCCGAGATTGAAATGGAATGAGAAAATGCACAAAAATGATCTTTTGCAGACGAAGCAAAAGAAGAAGGTAGAAAAAGAGACGGGGTAAAATATTGGGAGGGAAATCTAATTACGCTGCAAGTTTGTTTGTCATCCCCGTCTCCGCGTCTCGTTTTCCCCGAGCTGAAAATGTGATTTGATCTGAGTTCCGAAAAGCTTGCATATTCACAGCCTAACTACTTTACGCTGCTCACTGCCTCAGCTCACTCCTGAAAAATGGAGTTCGCTTTTCGCGAAACGACATGATTCATCTCCGTAGATGAAGTGAAATTGTATTTTTTGCGGAATTAATCAATCAAGAGTATCTCAATAGAATATGATATTATATTTTACATCTCTGCTTCATTTGAATTGTAAAAAAATTGGTGATGTGGCAGCATAGCAATGGCTCCATCGCACTCCTCTCTCTCCCTGGCTATTTATAATTTAAACGATTTAATTTGAAACGAAAGTGATTGCAGCATTCTAAAACTGACACTGGAAATAGAAGTTACATCATCCCTGTTGTGGCGTTATTGAGATGTGCAGTGAGCACAAAGGATCCCTTTCAGTGCTGCTTTCTATGTTGAGCATACTGCAGCTGTTGATGTGTTGACCACTGTCAGTGTCAGAAGTAGCACTTTTGCTTCGTCTTACTAAAAAAAATTTAATTGCAGCCAATCGATCATCATCATAGTCCTGCCTTCAAGGAATTATAATGGCATCATTCATCACTTCTCCAGAAAGGAATGAGAGAGAAAAAGGCAGCGCTCTATCAACATTCCTTTTTCGTTATCAATATTCATATTCCAATTGCAGTTATTTCAATATTTATAAGTAAAAAAATACTTATTTATTCTGCACTTTCCACTTTTCCACCACAAGATCAACGTAAAACTGGGAGATATCTCGTCAAACTTGACATTTCCTTCATTATATCCAACTTTTGCTCCTCTCTCAATGCCGATCAAATAATTACGATGAATACGTAGTGCGCAGTTAGTAAGCTGGGTTAATTATCCCATTCCTTCATTAATATATATTTTTTTGGGTAGTGATAAAAGAGTACAATTTTGCTGTGGAAAAATTGAGCGTTTTTTACTGGTCCACTCTTCATATTTTATCAACTGTCTTTTTCCTTCCTTAATCTTGACGTGTTTCCTCTGTCAGGGTATAGCAGTTGTGCTAGCATGAGATTGACTCATCAACTTTTCATGTCATTCCTGTCCCTCTATTTTATCTCTGTTGAGCGAAGCTCTCACAAAACTTTTTTTTTCTCCTTTATACAACACAACTACAAAGCATTAATTTATAAGCAGAGAAAAAAATGTTATTATTTTTGCTCGCTACCAAAACTAAAACGCTATACGTTATGTAATGAATAATAAATAGGATCTGAATGACTGCATCAAAAAAAGCGATCCTGAAAAATCGCGTCGTTTTACGTTGTCACCATAAATAATAGCACATTCCTCATTCCTTTCCATTTCTTTCCACAAGTGAGGTGGAAAAACAAGTCCCCAGCGGAAGGGGAAGCCACTTCCCAATCGCAAGAGCCAGTGTCACTCACCGGCTGCTGTACAGTTTCCACCCTACTTTTCTGCACTGCTCACAAATAATATTTTTTTTGTAAAGTAGTGGGTCATGATCATCCCGAAATCACCAGCTATCCATATTGCATCACTCTCCATTAGAAATTGTCCCTTTATCTTGACAAAAAGAGTGAAAGGGAAAATAGGGACAGAACGTAAAAGGGTACATGACTACTTTCAGGCTCATTTATAGAGCAGCATTTTTATGCGATGCTACGAAAGTAGTGTAATGACGATGACGATGGCGCTTCTCAGGTTGATAATGATGATGACTGAGTGACACACCATGAAACCATAAATGAATGTACATGGCTGGTGAAGGGAGGACAAAAGGCTGGCTGTGAGCCTAAATAAAGACAGTTTTGTTCCCATTATCCATTCTCTCAGTGGAGAATAGGTGTTGTTCTTAACACTTCAAAAGTGTAAAAAGTAGATGCACGCTTGGATGGCAAGCTATCAATGTGATGACGATATGGCTTGGTCATTTTCCTTATATTATGTATCCTTTTTTTTGCCGTACAGCAAAGTGATTCGTCTGCGACTAAAAACTCCAAACTCCGGTCTGCTGTTTTTTCAGCCAGTCTTGCGTACACATTCATCCATCCATGCGGAAATGACAGAGTGGGCCCTTCACAATGACAAAAAAGGGATTTTTCCCTCTAATTGTGTCCTCAACACCTCTTCATTCAAAATAATGGTGTGCCTATATTTCTGCGAGTGGAGAACGGTAGAGTAAAAATGAGAAGAGAGCACGTAAGGCTTATCCTTAGAGTAATACTTTTTGATAGCTTTTTCTCATTTTAAAAAAATATATAAGGAAGGGTTTTTTTGTGTACGTGCACATGTACGAATTCAGATCACATCAGTGCCTTTCAATCGCAGACAGTTTGGATCAATCCCAAACTTATCCGTATTCATAAGATAACGAATTCAATTTTAATCCATTTCATCGCCAAATATTGTTGTTGTCCCGTCCATATGGCAACTGCTACAATGTATATATATAATTCTGAATTGTACGACCACTTATCTACCAGTTCCACTTTTCATAATTGTACTGCACTTTAATTGTCCTCTGTTCTCTTGTTATACTGCCATGGAGTGTTATGCCATAGTGTAGCCTTAGCTTCAGCTATACTGCGGAGCGCTACCATGTTTTTAAAGTGGCCCCCTGTTCCTCTCACTCTTCGTCCTTGTCATCATCATCATCAGAAATTATAGTTGCACCCAAACGGAATGAATAAAGGGTCTCCAGTCTCTGGGCAAAAGAGGCAGCCCTTAAGTAAAAAAAAATGTTACATCAGTTTTATGTAACTGTCCCCTTTCGCATTACAACCTTTTGTTCCGTATTCGCAGTAGTGTCTACCTACACTCATATATTTTTGCTCTTGTTTCGAGAAAGTGCTTAACAGGAATAAATAATGAATCTCGAGCATTTCGATAACAGTATTTGTCATTGAAAAGTCGGCGGTGCGCACAAAAGGAGAAATTATTTAATTGCAGTTTTTTTCCATTCCACTATTTTCAGAATGAATCCTTCACATAACATACACCCGTAGCGGAGTTGAAGGGGAAGTTTCCAGAGGAAAAGTTTCTGTTTTTTTTCTCTCTCTCCCTTATATTGACTGAAATGATGATTAGTTAGCATTCTAACTAAAAAAAGGGTTAATTGCATCCAGTAGTGAAAGGAAATCAGACCGGGAATCGGGAGTACAGAAAAAAAATCATTTTTTTGTAATAGTCACAACAACTACACAGTTTGAGCTTTGTTTGCATTCCGCATATATTGCTTACTTGTATTTACAGTTTACTTTTAGAAGAGCGCATTGTTTTTCCAACTTTGTCCTCTCCCGCTGTGACTTTATAATGTTTCCATGCCAGGATACGGAGAACTGCATTTTTTGTAAAAAACAAAATTATTGAAGAGTTTGCTGTGCTCCTAAGGTGGATAGTATTTAATAAGCTTGTGTGTAAATGTGATGATGATGATGATGACTGTGACGTTAGAGCGGAGAGTGCACATAAGTGCGCCATAAAACAAAAAAAACCAGTTTCCAGAATGAATAAAGAGGAGAGTCCCATTCATTTTAATTAGAGCTGTCAAAAAGTGTAAATTAGATTTCGGCCTTGACTTGCTTATACTTCCCGATTGTTCCAGGGAAATAAGTATCCCGTAGATCAAGTTGATAAAGGAACGGCATGAAAACGGAAGCCAAGTGTGGAAACTCAAAAGTGTACAATAAAGTAAATATGGAAGGGACTGATATGATGATGTGTGTGCACTCGTGCTTATACTGTGGTTGAGGAAGCTCAACTTTTACGGAGTAGTAGGAGGAGGTCTTAGCTGGTTACTGTGACTCTACTGATGTGTGCACAGCTCAAAAAAAATATATTAACTATTAGCAGATGGCTTTTACCTATTATTATTTGCATCGCTTTCCCTACGTCTCCACCAGCAATAATAATAGTAATGGTTCCATTCAATCAGGAATTATGAGGGTCCCTTCCCAACCGATATATCCAGGGGAAAGTGAAAAGGTGGCTAATAAAGTAAATATTGGCATCATGCCGTGTTCCTTTCAGCACAGGAAGCACTAGAGTCAGCCTGTCAGGCACCCGCACCACTGCAACCCTAACTAACTTACACCAATCCAAAAAAAACAATGGCATTATAAACACTAGCCCAAGTCAAGGTAAAATAAAAATTTTTTAAAGAGAAAAATGCTACAAAGTCATTCGATTTTATATATTTTTTTCCTTCACCACACGATTATTATTAGCACGTATATGCATTATTTTTTCCCTCACTTACGAAATCACTAAATTTTTGCTGTTTTTTTTCTACACTAAATTTATCCACATTAAAAGAACAAGGTTCTAAGTTAATATTTTACTTTTCACTTTTTTTATCTCCCTTTCTCTCCCGCTCCCAGATCTGAGGATTTGAGTATTTTTTTTACGATAGACCGTTTAACTTTGGCTCTACTTTGTGTACAGCTCTCGGCCACAGTTTTACGCTTAAGAGTGGTGGAAAGTCGTATATATTTTTTTCTTTAAAAAAGTGAACTATGCTGCTTCTTATTCAACAATAAAAACGGAATAAATATTCATTGTAATTGACATGCATGCACAGGAGTGTAAGGGCAAAAGGAGAGAAAACAGTTTCTTTCTGAGTACAAGCACGCACATGAGGGAAACAAGTAGAGTTGCATGCAACGTCTTGTATGAAGTGTTTGATTCGGGGTTTGCGTGTCTTAAAGTCTCACAGCCTTCCTGATTTCTTTTTTTTTAAATAAAAAGAGGCATTCTCTTCATCTCTCTCTTTCTCCAGAGCAGTGACCAGTAACTCATTCCAGTCAACAGCTATAAGGAAGAAAGGTATATAATATGGAGTTTTTGCGCGCTCTCGTTGTCATTGTCAGATTTTATCCTAAATTGCCAGCGACGACGACGACTTGGCGTATAATCATTATATTTATTTGTTCTTTTTCATTTTGCAAAAAAGAAACACTCCGCAAATATAAGATTGTTGGGGAGGAAGCTATAAAGAGCGAAGAAAAAAAGTTTCGATTGAATTAACTTCTCTCCACTATAAGTAAGAAGGCGAACATAAATAAAAACCTTTATTGCTCTGTTTCCTTCCCTTGGCCCCGGGTTTTTTGCAGAGATTTCGGCAATCACTAGCAATGATTTGCAGGGAGACAAGTAAACGTTAATTCGACTTGCTAAATAAAGGCCCGTTGTGCAAAAAGAGCTAAAACTTGATGAATTGCTTTTTACGAGCATGTGCAAGGCTGCTTCGAGCCAGCCTTTACCTACGCTAACATTTTCCACTACTACTTTTCAGCTCATTAAATCTGCATTTGTGATTGCTTATATATGTGCATTGTTTCTCTTGTGCCGTCACAATCTCAATTTTACATCTCTTCCAGCAATATATCCTCCCTAAATTAGGCTTTTCCACTGACTGCTGCTGCTCCCTCATTTCTCCCACTTTTATTCATCCTTTTCTGCTAATCCCAAAGTGTGAATGTGAAAATTGGCTCGTTATTTTAAAGGGGAGCCAATATCCCCATCATAAGTCAGTATTTTTTTTTACTTTGCTTTTTTTGCGTCGTCCTCCTTCCTCCGTGCGGATATTTCCCACTGCCATTTTAATAATCATAATGGCTCATCAATCAACACCCATCAACGTAAAAAACAGGGAAAAAAACTTTTCTAAAAAATAAATTCACCTCCCTAAATTAGGCTTTTCCACTGACTGCTGCTCCCTCATTTCTCCCACTTTTATTCATCCTTTTCTGCTAATCCCAAAGTGTGAATGTGAAAATTGGCTCGTTATTTTAGAGGGGAGCCAATATCCCCATCATAAGTCAGTTTTTTTTTACTTTGCTTTTTTTGCGTCGTCCTCCTTCCTCCGTACGGATATTTCCCACTGCCATTTTAATAATCATAATGGCTCATCAATCAACACCCATCAACGTAAAAAACAGGGAAAAAAACTTTTCTAAAAAATAAATTCCCTTGAAAATATAAATAGCGGAGAGGAATCTCCACTTACAATTCCTACCTCGCAGACATCCAACAACCAGAATTGATACAAGATGAAGAAGCAGCTGTATTGAATCTGCTACTTTCATTGTGAGTGAGAAGGGGAGTAGGGAAATATTTATGCAACATTCATTTCACTCTTATTCTCACTCATTCATTCACTTACAATGTATTCCTTTTGTTATCAGTATTGTTGCAACTGTTGTTAAAAAGAGGACGAAGCGGAGAGTCTCTGCTCTCTAAGCCGCAAACACCGAGTTACATTTCCACTCTGGCATTGTTGGCCGCGCTCATTTTTTTTTCTCTGTTGGCAGTGATACATCATCCTCATCAGTTGAAATGCTTCTTGTGGCACGCGGAGAAATTGAATTTTATGAATCATCATCAAAAAGAAAAAAAAACGGAGAGAAAAGTGGCGTCATCAACTACACCAGTCATATACCCAGTCACATTTCGGATGATGATGAAAATGATTCACATCAATTCAATAGAGGTAGCGTAAGTAACTTTCGTTTTTTTCGATATTTCGAAGTGAGCCGCTTTTCCAGTAAAATCCATTTTCATTTCTCTCTCTCTCTGCGCCGTTTAGCTTCTCCTATATAGAAATTGAAATTTAAGATATTTTCTATATTTATTGTCGATCTGTTCATTTTCTATTCTCGGTAGTCTTTTAGTCTTTTTTTAAGGATTCGCAACTTTCTGCTTATGTCTCCTACTCACCAATGCAATACTCTCTTATCTTAAGTGATGCATTTTCTGCTTTGTTGTTGCCTTGTGTCTGTTCCATTCTTCGACTACTTTTTTCTCATC